>JAVXUP010002089.1:0-161274 GCA_033070095.1 Escallonia herrerae | reverse complement strand
AATGGTAGGGTTCTCATAACATTTCAGAAGAAAGAAAAAAAAAATTGAATTATGTCCTCAGACGAGACCGAAAACTGAAAATGTGATTTTTATAATTACTTCCGTAAGAGTACTGCCAATGCAGCCACCAACGAAATTCATTAGCATTTTGAAATCGGAAGATAATGGTCCTTCTTGCTGACTGACTTCTCACTCTTAACTGTCACTATTCATGTCAGTAGATGATGGAGTGACTTGCTTCACTTTTGAAGCAAAGTTATCAATTCCTTGTGATTTTATTATTTGAAATTCGGCCTCAACTTCTTTCACAAAGTTAGATCAAAAAATGAAGCGGCGCGTTGTGCAACACCACTATAGCCATAACCCCAAAAGAATTTTAGAAAAAAACTAAAAAGAAAGAACGAACGAACCAAGTCATTTTGAAGGAATTTGTAAGTGGAGTTGAAACCCGATCATAACTTAAATGTGAGGTAATATACTTCCTTTGTACAGATATGCGCAGCAGAAGCATCCACGAGCCACGTTAATCCCTAAGATGCCTTCGTTCACAGATGTATCAAGACTCTGAATCACGCAATTGGCCTTAGAATCGGGGTTCGATTCATAATTGAACCCTAAGAATTGGTACTTACACTGTGTTGGATAATGATTTATAATCTGACTTCTTCCCCAGTTCTATAGAAATATAGAATTAGTTTATACTGTGTTAGCTCATTTCCAACACTTGCGCCTTTAGCTAGAAATTATTACTCCAGGACGGACCTATAATAGACCCACCGGACAGCCGCCGCCCACCATCACCAGCCACAACTACCATCGCCAGCCACCTCCAGTAATGCCGGAGAAGAAATTCAATTAAAAAACAAATAGGCTTGAGACAAAATATTATTTCATTTGACATGTCCAGACAGCAAAATACAAATTCTTTTTCAATACCAATTCTTTGAGAATTGCAATTGAAAATCCGATTCTCAATCCAAAACACCGTATTCCAATTGTTCTTTGCTGGAATGGTTGAGTACTGCAATTGTAGGATCAACCATCTCACCAGAGCTTTCAGGCTAATCGAAAGAATGTACACCTTTCCATGAATTTGGCCTTTCGTACAAGGTTTGTCAACACAAGATTGGGGAAGACAATTCTTCATCTCACCGAAGATCATGGTAGGTGGACAATACACTACAGAAACCGGCATAGAGTACACAAGTCAACGAACCAAACTTCATGTAATATGCACAAAAACTGATATTCTATTGCCTTGTCTGATTGTATGCCTATGACTACAGGAAATGGGGCCACCACCACCCTATGGCGAAAATGAAAATCGATAAGAATTGGGCTCCAAAGCACCTTCAACATAGAACAGAAAGAAACCGAAAAGGACAAATAAAACAAAGCAATTTACAAAATGGGGCAGCAGCACCTCGAAACTTAACCCCTTCCCCTCTGTGCAAAATATGACTTATCTGCGTTGGCAAGGCGATCCTGAAACTGAGCCCACTCACTTCTACATCTCTCCCTAACCTGCGATTGGCAAAAGGCAGAAATCAAGCATATTAGAACAGCGTGCTCATCAATATGATAAGTAGCAAGTCCGCCCTTGAGGATTCAGGATTATTCTATTAGAAAGAGTATAAAGAAAAGCTTATACTCAAATTAAAAGCAATGCCAGATATACACGTACCCCTTGCCATGGAGCTTTCCCATTCTCAGACTCTCCCTGCATATTCAGAATGAGAAGTATGGGGACAGTGAGAATCAGAACACAATCAGGTTGTAAATCAAGAATACTAACAATTCGTATGAACAAAAACAATGTTTAAAGATGCAATGGTGCTGCTACACCGCTACTTAAAGAAACCTCTAATGTTAGATTCTTTCCAATCAGGCAACCCATGGCTACCACCATATTTCAACATGAAAAAGGCAAAGAAAAGAAAACGCAAAATAATATGTAATAAAGCCTAAGCAACCAGAAAACTTATACCCTTTTATGCTCCCCTCCACTGCACTCTGCATGGTTCAAAGACTTACAGCACAACTACCAAGAAATACCCCTTGGGCCATGGCCTATGTTCCCAATAAAGGAGCTTAATGACTAGCAAGAGGCACAACAACTGCTATGAATATTCTTGTCAATGAGATGTACTTATCCGATAGTTACTTTCGTTATCTTTTTCTCTTGCCAAGCGGCATTAATCTGCTCTAAAATTTAACACACTAAACACTCCCCCTTTCCTCTGCAAAGCTGGCATTAGATGCTAACATTCTGAATTTAGAGGCACCTAAAAATACTATACATAGAAGCGAGGCTTCTAAATCCAAGTTCTTTAGTCAGATAAACTCGTCAGCTCCCGGCAATGACCAACAACTATAAACAAAACCACAAATACCCCACATTAACCAATAAATGAGCCTGTAGCCTTCAGCATCAATCACACACTCGTAACACAAGGTATGGAACTAAAGTATCATCTACAAATAATGCTAGGTTCCTACAAAGTTTTACTCCAAAAGATGTGGATCCCAAGAGTCTACTTTGAAACACCGACCCCACTTACAACATGCTTGAACTTCATTGAACTACATCAGTAAAGTCCAATTTTCATATAAAGTCAGAAAGCATAGCACTGTGCATCAATTGCTAATGACCATCTCCAAAACATATATGATATTCACTCGTGTTTTACAGTATTAATTTACTTAGGTGCGCTGATACAGCTCTTGAATAAAGAAGGATGTACTATTATCACCGCTCTGTAAAGCCGAACCCACTTTTAACATGCTTGTACTTCATTGAGCTACAACAGGTAAACATCCAACTTTCTGAAACAATTTCAAAGACTACCACTATGTGCATCGTTTGCCGATCACCAACTTCCTGGTATGCACGACTTTTTAGTCATGGTTTACAGCATTAATCTGCTTGGGTATGCTTATACAGCTCTATAGAGGATGTAGGTGTTCTTCTGCAAAACAATTTTACCGAGCCTAAACTGATTCTTGTTGTGCATGTCAAATATATACGCAGCACCTACAACTAATATAATTTTAATCAACAAGAGAAACCTGGTTCCAACTACCAGCTTAAAAAGCACTTGAACAGTATACTTTTCAAGCAGTGCCACATTGCACCTATGTCTATATAATAACTCTTTAGTTTCGTACATGTGGCTCTCAAATAGACACCAATATGAAGTTACAAAACCTTAACACTTGCTGTTGGGATTTTTCTCATGATGTTGAAGCCAACTTTTAGCAAATTAATATGCAAGTACAATAATCCTTTCTAACACGTGTGAATTTATATATAACACAAGGAACAAGAAGGTCATATCAGAGATCAGTCATCATGCAAAAAGGAAATCTTATAGCACACGTCAACTCTACATGAGTAAACACAATCACACGTGCTGTGATCTTGTTATATCACTCACAGATGTAGCTGTCTTAAATTTTGTAGATGATCGGGGCTGTGGTGTAACTACTTTTGTAATTACTTTCTTGTGGATGAGTTTTCCTGTAGCATCTTCTGTTCTGCTTTTCATATACCTGTAGTGTACATAGGTCTAACCCTCCTTTGGGTCTATAATTATGTTGTGCTTATCAGAAAGAAGTCATAATAGCGGCGCCTTTCCTCACTTACACATATTATTGTTTTTACTTATCATGATATGTACATATGACGTATCCATATCCAACATGCTTTCGACAAACTTAAACAGAGAAGAAGCTGGACCGGACGACACATGGGGAGCAGGATGTGCTTCCCAACTAATCACATAATATACGAGGTCACAACATTTCGAAATAATAAAGGGTAGCATCAAATTCCTTTGTTTATTGTCTTATAGGCATCACAACTGGTTCGAAGCACAAAGAAAGGACGGCTGCACCAGGTAGCTAATAGATAAAGTACCCCATGAATCCTTGCGATTTGAAAAAGAATAACGATCTTAAGCCAATATGGTAGGAACACATCAACCATTAAAACGATCAGATACCAGAATATATCACAACCCCCAACCCCCAAGAAAAGGAAGAAGAAGAACTGAACACCACATACAACATATATATGCTATGACGTACAGATAAAAGCAGGGCGATAGAGCAAGACAATGATTGACTCTCAACCAGAAAAAAGACGGAGGAAAGTTGCTAAAAACTGAAACTTAAAACGGTGCACCAAACACCTTTTGCAAAAAATTAATGGCTCACCTGATTTCCAAGAGAAGGTATTACTTGATGAACAACCCACTGTGAATCAACCACACCAATTTTTTCATGTGCTGGCTGTATGTCGAAATAAATGTGATTAGTCAAAGGAAGTTCAAAAGCCAATGGAAGCCTCCTCAGCCTATTTTTTCAAGAGAGACAGAATAATTTCGTCAAACCAACTATTTGATCACACAAACTTGCTTATTCTGAATGCCTGCCACCTGGCATTTCAAAAACAGCAAAAGCCACAAAATTATGCCCCCACACACACAGCACACACATATATATGCATATATCTCAAAGATATTCATGCATGTATGTATATGCAAACTGGTATGCAGGTATACATGACAGCAGGAGAATGAAGGATGGTGGGGGGATGAAAGTCAATTTGGGCTACTTGAGTTAGAATCCCCTCGTACAATGAGATATAGGAACCTGAGTCTTGTGCAGAATATATGCCATTTATTTGATAAAAATAAAATGTCGAAGACCGAAATCTACACTGACCCAGCTCCATATGCAAAAGTTCTTGTATCTGATAGGTATAATAATTAATTTAAAAGAGCACTGACCTCTACACATCTTCTAAGGGCAAAATCCAATCCCCATCCATGCACCAAATCATTCTGAAAATACATAGAAATGTAAGGTTAGCATAGCTGGTGAGTGGACTTATCATGGCAAGAATCTCTTATAGCAGCTGAAACTGGAAAGCACGCACATTCATGCGATTCGACAAACCAATAGATGTACCTGAATCATGTGCCACACACACCGCCATGCTTCCCGCGAAAAAACAGGAGCCATAATTTCCACAAATCTGGATATAGGCAGAAAGAAGATTGACAGCCAGTTAAGTTATAGACGACAAGTGTGAGGTGAATCCTAATTGACAAGAAATATTCTGTTTTTCCCTTGAACCAAGAAAACACATGATAGAGAAGATTGCATGTTCGCTGAAAATTCTTATCCAACTCTCTCGCAGCAAACAAGAATCATAATGATGCCTTAAGTCATTAATTAAAGTGTCAAAAGAGAATTCCATTGTCTGCTAGGAAAGATTACATTCCTTTATCAGTATACATTTTTAAACAGCAAATAATTTGAGCAATAACAACAGAGTACGATAACTTGAGGTTAACATAAGTTAACAATATTATCAATTTATCATGATAAAGTAAAGGCTATAACATCATTATGTCCATGACTTTCTAGATAAGTAAATGTTATTCACATTACACGTTGTTTGACAACAGACAAGCCAAGTATAAGAGTGACTTTGACAAATAAATTTTCTTACAGACATGCAGAAAGTAAATTTTAATAGCTAACCTACCAAAAAAGAAAAACTATATAGCTTACTAAACAAACATACATGTGTGTGTGTGTTTTGAGAGAGAGAGAAACACGCGCACACACACACATGCGCACGCACGTACACACACACACACAGAGAGAGAGAGAGAGAGCATACGCAGCACATGGAGGCAAATGTGGATCACTGCACCAACCTGGTTTCTCATCGGTATCCCTGTTCAGCCCCAGACACAGAAAACTTAAAAGCTGTGCACTGATATGAGTGAGTCTAGAATAGTATAACCACAGAAGGGCGAGAGGAGGAGGGGGAGGGGGGGGGGGGGGGAGGCGGGTGGGGGTGTAGGGTAAACTTACTTGTGAACTTCTCTGTCACCTCTTCTCTTTGTCATTTGCCATGTTAACCCATTGTTGGGTTCAAGACCCGGTTGGGAAATCTCCAAACCATGTTTTCTGATTAATTGAACATACCTGCACAACAAAGAAAATTTAAGACACTTGTTTGTGCAAATGTAAAGAGAGATGCGGAAATAGTAAACATTAAAAAATAGGGAAAAAAAACATACTTGTCGGCATTAAAGTGTTCAACTCCAAGATCTTCGTCCCAAATAAAAATGTAATCATAAGCTGCTACGACGTCAGGATGCAAAAACCTCTTTGCATACCACCTAAAAGGAAAGTAAATACATATTATAAAACTAAGGAAACCAGAACCATATATGAATTGTCTCTCAGAAGGAGTATAATGACCTCAGCATATATCTGAACCATGTATAGAACATGGTATAATAGCAGAACCACACAACAGCACAAAATTATTACCATTTTGTTTGTTTTCGTATGCTGACATGAACAGCACGCTTTGACCACTCAAACTCATCCCATTCACTTGTCCGACCATCATAGTGAAAAAGCATAATTTGAAAATCCTCAGAAAACTACAACAATTAGTAAGATGAAAACTCAGAACATGACAATATTTTAATAGAAAAACCAAGGATCTTAGAAGAATGTAACCTTTTTAATTGCTGCATCAATGTTGTGCCTCTGATCAAAACCAACTGTGAAAGTTACCAAGTACTTTGGTTTCTTTTTCAAGTCCTGAAAGTTTCACAACATTCTGTATAAGACAACTGCAATTACAAAGTGACCAACTAAATCACAAAAATAGAGATTAGAATCTCATTCTGTACTTCGAGTAGTTTACATGTTCCTGGGTACAGGATAGTGAAGTGGATACTTCGAATAGGTCCACACAAAAATATAGGAACCCCGGACACATAAAATACCGTCAGGGATATGCTTGCAGATATATTTAGAACTTAGCTCAATGCACAAGGCTCTTACAAATGCGAGCCAAAAAAATGGTTTAAAAAATGGTTTGGACACATGCAAAGTTCTACTCTGCCACTGCACACTTTTAAATGCACCAAAACTATTAACAAAATAAGAAGAACCACAAGACTCGGTGCCAAGATGAGGAAAAAAAAAAACATTACACAGCAACTTAATCACAACTATTACCTACCAAACAACCACACTATCCCACAATATATAAATAATAGCAAACTCCAGCCCCAAAATCACAATTATTAACCTCAAAATCACTTCAAAGCCATACCTCACTTGGTTCACCCCATAATCTTCGCAAATAAAAATCAGTTTCTGAGACTACAATTCCTGGAGGCAACGACTCTGCACCACGGGGATTTGTTGGAACATATACCTGGTTGCCAAATCAGCAATGAGCAAGTTATAATCCATAGCAGCATCTGCATAAGGTGCTGTGAAACTAATTGCTGCAAGCCACCAATAGCAGACTAGATAAAAGATGTAAAAAAAAGGCAAGTTTTAGTATTTCCAGGACATCACTTGTAAGATACTGGCTCGCCCAAGATTTTCCTGAGAAGTTGAATCACCAAGTACTACTCTTGTCTCTCACTGCTATTTATTATAGCATAAAAGAATCACACTTTGAAGCCAAATAAATGACCAACATAACTGTACCCCTATCTAGCCCGAGTTCAATCTTTAGTTTGCCAAAACACGAGCTTCATCACAGTGGTTACAAACAAGGGAAGTAAAACTTATAATTGGACCATCCCCCAGGATTACAGTACTACAAGAAACTGGTACATCCATTTATCATTTTCTTAAAATCGAAGTGAAAAACCCCCACGGCTAATAAATTGACCCCATAGAATGCCAATCATGATGACAACCCAGGGACAAAAAACACAGGACACATCTATAGAGTGTGAAAACAGTACGTGAAAGAATCAAACTGGACCCTTAATCCATCACAATCTCCCAAAGCAACCACCTTGAGGGTCGTAGATTAGCTCATTTGTAGCAGAAAGCCGGAAAACAGACTACTGCTCATCCAGACATTTATGCAGGTAAAATGTGATCATAAAGAGTTCATACAGAGCTGTAAACAAAAAATAAGAAATTTCCGGCTGAGTTGTAGAGGTGTGTCATACAAGCTAATTATTTGACAAACTGTACATCAAAAATCAAAAGACCACCACCCAAACACAAGGGACCTTAGTTGCACGAAGCAGGGGAGCATAAGCACCTGGAAGAATCCAAGGTTGGAAGCGGCTTGGATAAATAAATGCATAAAGAGTATTACCATTTCTTACTGTATCCTAAACCTAATAATGGTGTACACACTTTTTTTACTAAAAATACCGAAGTGACAGTGAATTTTTACTTTGTAATCATCACAGCAAGTGGCTACCAACTACTTGCCTTTGAAAATAACAAAGATAAAGTATTTCTGCTGCTGCTGTTCACTTCTCGAGACATTTCTAGGTGATACATCTCCCATCTAATAGGGTTAGACATGGGACCAAAAATGAAAAGCATTGGGGAGAGAGAGAGCGCACTGATTGACAAATTGTGAAGTGTACGTAGCAGTAACACCTTAAATAAGGAGACTCCAGCATAAAACAACCCGCGAACGCAGTAGTTAAGAGGTTATTTTGTCCTGGGTCAAGACCTTAATCATATGACACCATCACATGTATGCAGATATATATAAACCCATAGTGACATAATGAGTAACTGTCCCTTCGAGTCACACGTAAAATTATAACTTCAACACAAGAAATAAGAAAGTATAGTAACTAAACAGCCGAGGAAAAAGTACCTTAGGTGTTACAGGGGTATTACCCGAACCAAGATTTTCTGGGAAACTGCGTTCACTAGGTTTAGGATCTTCGTGGAGGGATCCATCCAGGGACGACATAATGCTTGACGGTAAGTTAATCTGCAAGATATCACAATGAATCAAATCAAATTGATAGCAAATGCATGAAGACAAAGATATGCTAACAATATATCAGGCGTGCATACCCTAGTAAGAGAAACAGATGGGAAAGATATGCCCACAAAATATCCAAAAACCATTCCCATTATAGTCGTTAGAATAAGTCTGGCACTATCATTTGATTTCTTAAAAACACCACTGCAAGAAACAACAAAGATAATTAATAAGCAGGCTCTCACAAAATAAGTAACAATCTGGAACTAAAAGGCAACTTATGAGGGGGGAAAAATTCTCTCTACAAACCTGCGATGTATGCTTCCCATAGTGGCAAAAGTTGCTCCACTCGAGAGGTCACGCCCTAGGCAACCACTTCCTTGAGCAACTTCTGAAGCACGTCCCACATCCTCCAGCTTAAAAAACGTAAATGTGATGTTCGCAAAGGTAATTTTCCTATTAAACTCATACACAAAAACACAGACGTAAAATCATAATCCACATACACCATGAATGGACTAAAAGTTACCTAATGACCTATTTTCTGAAGAAAAAAATAGTATAAGTAGATTCCCTTCCCAACTTCTGGGGATAGGTGAGTGAGTGCACAGTAAGGTTGCTACATTGTGACCAGGAGATCACGTGTTCGAAACGCAGTAAGACAGCTTAGATCAACCCAGAGCCTCGTGCACAGGGTCGCCGTATGTAAAAAGAAAAGCCTAGGTTTGTACAATTTCAACCCCACAACTGAGGCTAAGCTCGAAAGACTATCCCACCCATCCCAAAAAATTGATTCCCTCTCTCCTTTAGGCAATGCTTCAACATTCAGTTCAGCTCTCTAAAACCAGACAATAAAGTCGTACAATTTGTCAAATTTGCTAACATATATATTTTCAAATCCTGATATCGCCATTCACTCGGGCCCTTCTCAACTCATAAACCTATATATTTAGAAAGTTAAATGGTGCCAAGAAAAACGTTCAACTTCCAAAAAGAACTACTTATGCCTATTATTCTACTAAAACTCTTGATCCGCCGCCTATACGACTGCAACAACATATCCAACAGACAAACAGAAAAAACAATCACACTCTAACTCTGCATGGAATATAATAAAGACTAAAATGTGAGATTTAAGCGCCAGAAAAAAACTTGAGACAGTAGCCTAAATCAAAACAAAGTCTGACCCAAATTAAGAAAACATAAACAGACCCTAACCAAATCGCGTTTAATTTCGAGGATCGATACTTCATCTTTTGCAGCGACAAAAAGAAAACGTGAAAATTCATAACGGATGAAATTAAACATTTGCAGGAGATTAAGTTCAGAAGATTACAGATTACGTGCGATTGTCGCGAGAGAGAGAGAGACGGGTCGTCTTTCCTGGGAGATCGGTGTGAATATCTGGTTTAAACTGTAAAGGGTCTCCTCCTAACTGACCATAAAGCCCTCCTTTTCACTTATATATATATACGCCCCAAAATGACACATTTAACATGGTAGAAATAGAAATACCTGAAGAGGAGGGAACAGTAAATCTAATCTAACCCATCAGAAATATTTAACGCGTTATTTAGAAAGACAATTTAGCTTGAACGTGCTGTTCAAGTAGAAATGGCTTAAGCGTGTGATTTTGTGACTTGTCATCATGGGGACGTGTTCTCAGAAGAGCGAGCGTTTTAACTAATGAATCGAAAAAATAATTTTATTTTGCATCATATAATGTTATTTGAATCGGAAAGCGTTGAATTATTCGACACTTAACGGGAAAGAAGAAAAAATCAAACGTCTTTTAGCATTGCACAACACCATAAATATGACCTTCTACTAATGAAAACATAAAATTTTATCAAACCCCATATATAGAATGTATGAATGGAAAAATAAAGAGGACGTATAGGTTGCGTGGTATCACATTTGACTTTGAAGAGGGGCAGAATTTATTCAAATTTATGATGTTTCCTGGACTTGGTAGAGAACTCAAGTTCAAATTCAGAAGTTGGTTTATTGCAGGGGAGTGGTACGTCTACTTGGTCGTGGCTTGATGATTGGATGCGTTGTGGCCTCCTTGTTCATTTTTGCCAAAAAGGTAACATATGATAGTGTCATTAGTCACAATGTTAAGGTGTTTGGTGATTTTCATAATGGCAATTGTCGATCTTAATTAGATCTCAGACTTTAAGAAGTTGGTCTGCCAAAATTGAAATAGTCTAGAGCCTTATGATGAGGAAAATGAAATGTGCTCTTATCGTTACATGTATATATTTATGATTTACTTGAGATGTATTGAAAGTAAAAGTGAGTATCAAACTGTTCAAATAAATTCGAACCGATTAAACCAAAACGGTTCGAATCGTCCAACAATTATAATTGTTTGGTTTCACATTTTACAAACCTATCTCGGGTCGATCCAGTTCACGATTCTATTATTTGAAACCAATCACAAACCAAACTGAATTGACATATGATAAAATAAATTAGTTTTAGCGACATTCATTAACAATTTTAACATACATGGTATTGAGCAAATCTGAATAAACAAAATTTTGAAAGTTAAAAGAAAAGATAATTACGAGAGCAGTTATATTACAAATATTTATTGATCAGTATCTCTTATATAATTACTCATTTTTTCTCATACATCAGTGACAAAGGAGTGATAAAGTGTCTATTAATATATATATGTGTGTGTGTGTGTATGCGCAAGCGTGGGGTGTGTGTGTGTGTGTGAAATAATACTTATATCTTATGTTACCACTAGCACTTAGGCGTTGAATGAAACAAGATTATGTGCAATTTAGAGAAAATATGACATTAATTTTAAATAACATCTAAATACAATAGTAGGTGTGTAAAGAGACAACTCTTTTAAGTGAGGCACAAATCAATCCACACCAAACCGTTTAAACTGACTTCATTGAGCAGTTTAAATCGACGGTGTTGAGTTTAATTCGATTTTACTATTTTTCAAATCAAGAAGAAGCGGTTCAGTTTGCAGTTTGATTTCCAAAACGAACTATGCTCTCGTGCAATTGGGAGTATGTAGATCTTTTTGTTTAATGGTAGCTACATTACTAGCTTATTAATGAACTGTTGTGTACACTGCATTGCTCCCTTAAAAAAGTGTACTAACTAAATCCCTTAATTCGGACTAGTTATGGCAACGCTACGAATTTAAGTGTGAGTTGTTTCTCTAGACTTTCTTTTGGAACTAGTTTTAATTACTTCCATTGCAAGCGAAATAATGACCGGCAAGATATTCGTTGAAAAACTCGTACTCATATGCCTAATTGTAAGAACAAAAGTAGTAGTAGCAATTGTAGTAATATTGAAGATTAGAAATCTTAGATCCACCTTTTTTGTATTATGTTTCTTCTATTTTTGGTTGGGAAAATGGACTTTAGTAACAAATTTTAGCTTTTTAGCAACAAATGAAGAAGTGAATCAGCATAAAATGGCAAGTGTGATATCTTCCATAGTAATAATAACAACAAATATAACATGTGTCTTGAGATTTGGCCACCAATAAGTATACAAAAAGATATATAAAACTAATAAAAAATACAATGAGAGATAATTTATGTTGACATGCAAGAGAGAGAAAAGTGAAATCAATTTGATTGGTTAAAACTCTAAACGGCAAAACATCATACGGACGGGTCAAGTAGAGAAGAGAACATTAATTTTCTCCTACCTACAGCTTTATTATATAGGAATTAGATGTCAAACTTGGATTAGTAAGTTGGCAAACATGATTCACCCAGTATGTTACAATGTTCATACTTGGACAAGTTTATTTCCAATTTCTCTAAACTTTTTCCACACCTTGATTTATTGCCAAAAGGTACATAAGAGAAAATACCAACATCTATAGTGAGAAATGACGTGTAATTCGAGAAATGAGGGTGCAAAGAATATCGTAAGTACATGTTTGAATTAAGGTTAGGCCCCAATCCTTAAACCTTATGATTAATGTGAAGTGAAACCGGTGTATGTGGCGTACAGGCACAAATGATAGTCGTCACGTGGACGGAACAGATAAAAAGGGGAGGATCTTGAATCATAATGAAGGAACAAAGTAACGAACAACTTCAAATTTCTTTTCTTTGGGAAAACTGTGAATCACTATCATGGTTCCTGATGTGGGAAGCATTGGCATGTCCTTATTACAGTTAAATATTGACTTCCATGGTCACTGATGTGGGAAGCATCCAGGTTAAGTTCCATATTTTGCTCAAGTCAACTCAGTTCAATTCTCCTGTAATAAAAAAAGGCAAAGTGTACTTGATCGAGCAGCAGGAAATAAAACAATCACAAGCCCTATCTGTACAAGGTTATTACAAGCCCTGTTTGAATATACAGCAACGCCTGACTAGTGAACAGCACAACTGAACTGGCAAGTGGTGGCCAGAAAATAGAGTGATAAAAGTAGTTTAAACTGCTTACAACAGAAACTCGGACAGTTTGAGCGTGATGCACCCTTAACAATCAGTATATTTGTCTCTTCCTTTTTGTCTCGGCCATACAACAAATACATTGCTGCTCAACCGGTCAAAGAAGTCTTGGCCGCAAGATGGGTTAGTGCGCGCTTATGATAAGCGTTACGCAGCCTCTTGTACTTCTGCATAAAAACCGCAAGCTCGAGTTCTCTATCAAGAAGTTGCCTGTGGAGAGTTTCAGATTCCTCGTCTATCTCGTGCATCGACTCTGCAAAGAGTATAATACAAGTTATTCAACTGAACCATCTTAATCTAGTCAACCAAAGAAGGAATTCTATGACGACATGGGTGTAACAGCGAACATTTTCCTTGTTTTACCTTGAAGACGGTGGAGCAGGGATGCTGGGGAGTAAAACTTCAGGATCTCTTGTTTCTGCCTCTCCAGCTCATTCAGCTTCTCTTGCGCAGCAGCAAGTTCAGTTGTCCGGATGATTCGGCACTGTATCAAAAGAAAACAGCTTGTCTTTTTACACTCGTTACTCCAGTCTTGGAGTCCTAAGGAGAAAACAAATTTTGGAGTCTGCTAAACAATCGGACCTGATTCCTTAACTCCATTATACGTGGTTCCTTTTCCAAGTTTTCACCTGCATAAGAAGATCCATTACAAAAGTTCCCCTAATATGATTTAACTTAGGCCGTGAAGGCCATTCACTCTATTACCTGACCAAACTTGGGCACTACATGAAAGCTACATAGATACTCTATTCAGTTGAGGGAGAATGGGGTTATATCATAGCATTTTTAAAACAGAATATACCTATCTTTTGACACACACCCCCAACCCCCCCTCTCCCTTAAGAGTATCCACTGAAAAAGTTGAATAACTTAGTGAACAAAAAGAACTTACTCGCAAGCTGCAGTGTCTCATATCGAAGATCGTCTCTCACCTGTTTTAATACCAAAAATAGAAGGATAGAAGTTCAGTCTACATAATGTGCACGTGATTCCTTACCCCATGTGTCCCATTTATTAAAAGGGATGGATAACAGCCAGAAAAAAGGAAAATAAGGGCTAAGGAGATGGAGCAGGGTGGTTCAAAAGAGTTGCCTATAGATGCAGATTAATTTGCATATGTTTTTAACTTATTGAGGTATTAAGCTCTCACGGAAAAATATTGAAATGGGACAAATCCAAATTCTTAGGGCAGGAGGGGGAACAGTTGAACCACATGTTCAAATGGGGCTGAAAATCGTAATTTGGAACCTGTGAGTAATTGTCAGAATACCAGCATATTTCATCCAAAAGCGAGAGACAAAATTTCCAGATACAAGATACAGGTGATAAAACAGCAGCTTACTTTGTTCTGGGTTTTGACTGGGTCAAGTGAAAGTAAGAACTGATGATAGGCATCCTTGTCCGATAGAAGCTTCCGCAATTCGTCAACACTGAACAATTTCAAAATAAAAAAAAGAAACAATCAGAAACTTCCACCACAAATAGGTGGGGGTGGACGAGAAGCGATTGGATTTATAATAAAGGAAGAGAGATATGCAAGAGCTGGATCTCTGGCCATCCACCGAAGCACGGATTAGACATTTTTAAAAAAGCCCAATATTTCCCCACCCTCCCTCCTCTCAATCACAAAAATCACCATCATTAACCAGCCACCAAAACATAAATGATGTGAGATAGGTGGAAAAATCTTCTAGCCTTGTAATATGACCGGGAATCATTGGAACCTATGTGGCGACAAGAGAAGTCTTGTATTTTCCTTTGGGCATGATTGGAGAATTTTTTGAGCCCATAATACACAAGTACACAAAATTCTTCCACAGAATATCCAAGACACTAGGGAAAACACACTTTTCCAAGTGGACATAATAAGGCATGCCAATTTAGAGGGTTTCTGCTTTTCACATCCCCGTATGCAAGTAAAGGTAGTAAATTTAGATACATCCACCACCAATCATGCCAAAACAAATTTCCAAACCGGCAGGTTAGCCACATTGAAGCACTGTAAACTTGTCAGCATCCAACAGTCCCATACTAATGATAACATATCATTCCACTTGAGCCCCCAAAAAAGGAACAAAATGAATTAGGCGTGTTGCTTGAAAATCCACCAGGTCTTAATTCCATTACTCAAGAACATAGTTATCTAAAGAGCATGCGCACGTAAAGCGCAAGGGTCCCTGGAGACTAGGAGCAAAGCACAATGCGTCTTAATTGAAGAAAAGCTCAGCATGTTACAAACACCAAAAAAATCACACTATACTAAAACAAATATATTCAGCTAGATATTCATAAATATGGGATTCCATAATAAAAAGCTTAAATAATCATTTGACCCAATTCAGCAATAGCCAATTGTCATTAGGCAACAACTAAAGAAAACGCATCGGAGAAAGAGAACGCAGAAGCTTGCTTCTGGTTCTTCCTTCTTCTTTATGCAGACTACAGTGAGAAGAGACCAGAGGGGTCAACTATATTTTTATTTTTGTTATTTTTGATGTGTGTTGATTAGGGTTTAGGGCATGAGAATTGGTCACTGTAATTTTGCAAAATATAACAGTAGTTTGTGGTTAAGTTAGTCAGTGTTTAAAAAAAAAAAAAGAGTCAACAACAGAAAGTTCAAATCGCAACTAATAATTAAGAAGCTCGCTTTGAAAGGGCTTTAGGCCTTGGGCTTAAGCGCACAAAGCATGGGCTTCCCTGAAGGGGCTTCACCTAACCCAAGTAAAGCACTAAGGGTGGGCATTGCTGGGTTCTAAACCTACGCCCGTGCCTTACTAACAATGCTCAAGAACAATCTACAAGATAGACAATTGAATTCAACCTTAATGAATAGCAAAGCCTCTTCAATCAGAAAACTTTAGAAAATACAAAACAAATTGGACATAAAGGAGTAAATAGTGGCATTAATCATTATCCAAAGATAGTTACACTTCAAAACTATATAAGCTTCTGTAAAACTGATAAGGTTCAACTACATGACATTAGTAGAAACTAACATACAGAATGTTATTACCTCTTGTCTTTTAGAAAAACAATGATGTTTGCAGCCTCTGCAGGCGAAACATGAGATAAAGAGTGCGGTCGATCACTATGTCTCTGTACAAAACTTCCAGAAGAGCTGCTACTAGGTGTTGAGGGGCGGGAAACATTGGGCGAGCTCACAGATGGAGGATACCACGAGTCTGTAGAAATTTCCTGTGGCTGCGGCTGAGCTTGTTGCTCTTGAGAACCCCTGCAGGTAAATATACATTCAGGCATTTACTGTTCGATTCGAACAACTATGGCAATTGCATTAACTCTGATGGTCTCACTTGCAGCGACTGATTTGAATGTACAGAAGAAAATGTTAACATTTTCTTGAAAAGTACAAACTGTATAAAGAGCCCCGCGGGGCACGGCAGAAAGTGCTCTAGAAGAGGAATGCTAGAATGGCAGCTATGGTTCCAGAGAAATCACCCAAGGAAATGCTAATGTGGTTTGCTGCAGTGCAACAATTCAACGTATATAGTTGTATGCCCATACTACAAGGCAACAGCAGCCTTCAATTCAGTTGTCATAGCATGCATATAGAATTTGTCATATGGCCATCCACAAAATTCTTTGAAAAGGCATGGAATCTAAATTTTTAAATCATGTATGCTATATTATGATTTGCAATCGCAGTTCCACGTAAAACACCCACATAATTAACAAGCCCAGTCAACCAAGAACTCGTCAACCGAGCCAACAAACTATTGCCTGGGGCTAGATTTAATCGTACTTTAGTTTATCTAGTTAGATGGACTAAAGGTGTAAACGAAAGAAACACCTGAAAGATGCTTCTATCAAGATTTCTTGAGGCAACAAATACACCATTAACAAACAGTTTGGGTCCGCTATGCCTGGTGCTTATCTTGACAAGATCGATAATGGCGGTTTAAAAACTGTGCATAGAATGCTCTAACTGGTCATGGGACTACAAGGCACTTTTGCCAATAACGCTACTTCATAGATTGTCTCAAAAAATTATTTGCTTACTTGACATCAAATGGGGGTCAAGAAAGAAATTGGACATCTAAACACCAGATGGAACTCAAATAGTAATCACAGACTAAAATGTTTCATTCGACAAGTCAACCTAGGGTAACAATAATGAGAATAATTGAAATTACACGGTCGATGTTATTCTTTTAGAGTTCGAAGAAAGTCAAAAAGGGGTCAAAAATTACGAAGCCGAGAGAGTACCACTCACAACACACGCGATAGCAATTACATAAATATGTATACGAGTGAAAGCTTCAAACTTCATTACCACGTATAAGTTAATACAGCCCGTTACAACATGCATTCAGCAGATAGGGCAAAAACGCTAGACTAAATTTCAACAGGAAACTATCAGATTCATTAGGATAAACTTTTGATAATCATATGACTATTGGAAAGAAAGCGTACCAGAAGGACTTGAACATGGCTTTGAATCGATCCGACTAAACTGGGCCGAGAGGAATCCAGCGTCGTCAGGCAAATGAGCTGACGACGATCCGACGGTAACAGGAGCAACAAAGCGGCGGCGACCAACGGTGGTGATCGCTGTTCCCTCGTCCGATCTTCTGCACAGGTGTGAAGTGTAATGAGGCTTCGATCGCGTTATTGGTCGGCAATCTCTTTTACGACTTTAATGTGAAAGAATTGGGCATTTTGCAATTCTAGACGCTTTCAAAGAAGGTTCTGTAACTACGAGATGGTCAATGCTTATTAGTATTACAGTAATTTGTTATTGTTATCGGTTACAAGTACTTAAAGGCTATTTTTATTTTGTTTTTTTCAATGATAACTAAAAAGGTTTTTTATTTGCATGCTTATTATTATTATTTTTTTATTTTTTACTAAAAAATTTAATTCAAAATAGTACAAAAATGTCACCTAACTCGCAATATGAAAATGTGAACTTTAATTACGTGTTTTCAGCTTTTTTTCGGCTGCTTTTATTCCATTGTTAAAGCAAATTAACTAAAAAAATTTGTCAAAATGTTAAATGCACACAACATATTTCATAACTTGATAGAAACATGATGAAAGTGAAAACACAAAACGGAATCAGAAAATAAAAACGATTAACGAGCGGGCCTTTTGATTCTTGAACTTTGGCTTCTATAATTTATGTTTCAACTTTAATTTACGCTCTAGCTTTGTCAATGAAAATAAAAAAATGTCGGCACAAAGATGGTAGAGTGCCACTGAAACATTTCCTAAAATGAAATTGGGTTTTAGAGTGTTAAATTATTGAATTGCGTATATTAGTTCATTATTAAAATAAATGTGTTGCCATCCCATAGTAACTATGCACACTTGGACCTCTGTTATCCCGTCTTAGAGATGTCAAACGGGCCGGGCGGCCCGCGGCCCGGCCCGTTCATGAACAGGGCTGGCCCGGAGGATTGGGCTTAGGGCCTGGGCTTAGACCAGGCCGAAAAATTCTGGGGAAAAGCCCGGGCCCGGCCCTGGCCCGGTTCCGGGCCGGCCCTGGCCCTGTTCTGGGCCCGGTTTCGGCCCCACCTGTTTGAATTTTTTTGTTTTTCCCCCCCTTTCTCTCCCCCTTTTCCTCCAACGGATATATTCCCCCAAAATTCCACTTTTACCCCCCCAACAACAATATAACGACTAGTTATGTGTTCAGATTTTATTAATAAAGATCACCAAGAAGAGTAAGAAAAGATTTAACATATAGCAAAAAATAAAATGAGAGACAAATAAATATATCTATACATACATACATATATATATGAATATTACATATAATGAAATAAAATGATAAAAATTAGATTTGTCAAAATTTGAAAATTGGACATGCCTAAAGATGAAATTTAAAATTGAATAACAAGAAAATTTTAAAAAAAAATTAAAAAAAAAGGGCCCGGGCCGGCCCAAGCCCGGCCCTAGAAATTGGGCCTAGGGCCAGGGCCTGGACCGGGCCTAGCATTTCTCCTCAGTCTGCCCGGCCCGGCCCTGCCCGGATGGCTGCGGCCTTGGCCCGGCCCCGGCCCGGTTTCGCTTCAAGCCCGATGGGCCCGGGCCGGGCGGCCCAAGCCCGGCCCGTTTGACATCTCTATCCCGTCTGGCGACTTCGATCAGCTGCATCGGCAGTGGGCCTGCTAGCCCCCAGATCGATCGGTTACCGATCGGCCGCCTGCCCCAGTCAGCTGCTCACATTTGGACTGTAGGATACGCGCATCGACTCAACAATGCCTGTCGCCCTTACCCGAGCGCCAACTCGGCGCCGCTTGCACCTGTATGCCGACTCCGCGACCCCCCGGTGCCTGCACCAAAGCGTCGACTCCGCTACACTTGTTGTCGCGCCTAGCACTATTTTCATATCACATGCCCCCCGCAACGCACAGTCCGTCGAGCCCATGCATCGTGCCACTAATACAGTCGCGCCCCAGACTGTGACGCCCCCGAAAATCCGGAGCTCCGCCGCCCCGAACTCCCGGGTCGTTATCCTACTAGATCACATCACACCTGTCAAATCCTGTACACAACCACATACTTCAAAGTATCTAATCCGATACTGACTCGAATTCTTCAAAATACAATATTACAACAAAACCCGCTTGAACTCAAACCATTAGAACTTAGGTTCTTTTCAAACTTGAATCCCTAAAGGATGAATCAACAGTACAGACCCACGCAGGGGTCTTACTATACCGTGGTGATGGGCTCATCAAAATCTCACTCAGACTCTAACTCATTCCCGAACCTGCTATAGCTTATCATCACCTGCAGAAGGGAGCCAAACGAAGGGTGACCTTTTGAGAGCTCAGTAAGGTCGTACAAGGACAAAGAGATTATAACACGACTCCAAAAAATCCAACCGACGATGATTTTCAAGACACTTCGAACGATCAAAATTCAATAATTACCCAAACTGAGTAAAGTTCATCAGAAATAGATACTAAAATAAATATTAACAATCAGAACAGATCAAAAATGATCAATAAAAGATCCTTTTCAAGTCCGCATTTCCAAGTACCACAAAAATTTCCCTTGCTCAAGGGATTTCAATCCGAGCAGAAATTCATTTAAAAAATACAGCAAGATTTCCCGAGGGATTTTAACTCAAGCAGAAATCAAATCAGATAATACGATAAAGGCTTGTCAGGGAATTTCAACCCAAGTACAAATCCTTCTAACTAAGTAAAATGAATGTTTGTCAAGGGCTTTCAACCCAAGCACAAATCATTCTAGCTAAAAAAAATGAAAAATCAATGTTGATCCTGGACGATTGCAATGCCATTATAGCAAGCTCATATAGTGTACACATGCATGATGTACTAAAATAATTACTAGTCCACTTGGGTACTAGCATGCGTTTCATGCAGGATTCAACCAGCCTTATACCGCCTCCCCACTAAACAGGTACCCAGGCCAACACGAAAATTAACAATATCAATGAGCGTTAGCATAAGCTCATATCCCCAAAATCAATTCAGGTTCTCATAACAATAATCATACTGACATAAGTCAGCATTCGGGATTTTCATAAGAAATCAGATTTTTAGAAGAAAAATCACAGATAAACAACAAAAACGACTGCGAATAATTATCGAATATAATCATAACAATTCGAAAGAATGGATACGAAGAAAAATCACAGATAAACAATAAAAACGACTGCGAATAATTATCGAATATAATCATAACAATTCGAAAGAATGGATACAGACAATTATCAAATTTGCTCAGCACGCAATAACACGCGAGCATCACAAGATTTTCAAATAACCGATTCAGGTTCAACATTAGGGTTTTCTGGGTAAGAACATGCTGATATCAATACATGGCTCAGAGTTTGGCATTAGCCGTAAATATATCAAAGGAGTACTTACGAGTATAAGTAATCAAATAAGGGTTCGGACAAAAGTCATTACCCAAGGTTCAGATAGAATCCCTTACCTGAATCCGCAGCTAAATTATCCTAACCGGAAGTCTTTAGCTTTAACCTAAACGAAATAATCGAATCATTAGAATACAGCCTATAGAACAAAATTATAACTTAATACGAACTCACACATGCTCCCAAAAGTTCAAAAATTACATTTTTGCCCCAAAATATTTTTAAGTTCATACATGCTACTAATACCCGAACATTACTTAAATTTATCGTCCGTTTATTTTTCGGAGCACCGATGGTTATTTTAACCCGCTCCCAAAGTTTGGGATATTACACCGACTTTCTGTCACATTACCATGCCACAGGCACCGCTCGCACTTTGACATGCCTATGCGCCATGCTGCTTATACAGTCGCGCCCCCAGCTCTATGTCACATTATCATGCTATTGGCACTGTATCCACCGCGCTGCTAATATAGTGGCGCCTCCCGCCTCTCTGTCATACTACCGTGCTCCCGGCACCTCACATACTCCACCGCGCCCATACGTCGCGCCGCTTATACAGTCGTGCCACCTGCTCTCGGTCACAATACTATTAGGAAAATGGGGCGGGGCGGGTCGGATGCAGATCTCATAAAATTTGTAACAGCCGTGGTAACACCAGAGCCCCCCACCTCCTCTCCCCGCCTTTTCCACTGGGTCATTTAAATGCAATATCATAACCAATCCTAAGTTAGTTTAGAAAACCCGTTGCCCCAATTTGCCCCACCCTGTTGGCGTTGATCCCAGTACAATTTCTTTGGCATTTCTTCGTCCTAGATCTTCTTCTACTTCTCTATTGTACAACATATATATTTCCTCCTTCTTATTCTTAACCCTCTTGATTCTACAGAATAAGATTATTGAAAGAACAAACTAATAAGACTATTGAGAAAATAAAAAGGAAAAGAAGAAGAGATAGTGTGTTAGTCTGTGAAACACACAGAACTCTCTTATCCATGCTCATGACCACCATATCCAAATTCATCTCATCAGCAATCTTGCCAGTGATAGCTATTGGCTTGTTCCCTTATCCTAGTCGCTCTAACAATTTAAATTCCTGAAACCCACCTATTGTTTTTTGAAAGAACAAATTCAGCTTTTAGATAACTTGTTGCATATCTCTCAGAGAATATTCTAATTTCTTTATCACCATCTTCACAAGGAAATACCTATACGCAACCTTCAATTCGTCACCTTTGCATTGACCGCCCATCACGCCAAACTTTGCAATATGACAAGACAGCTTCAATGGTAATTAGGTTACTGCTTTATACTCATATTACAGTAGGTTAGTAATTATGCCATTCAAAAAGAAATCAAACCAAATATCCGATCAAGTACATATTAGATAACCTAATTAACTGGATAATGGATGGTCGACGCCGACGATGGTAGATGGTAGTCACCAATCAACTCTAGAGATGGACGCAAACGATTGACGATGGTCGCCAATAGTGTGGGGAAGAGGTGGACAGTGGTTCCCAAGGTGAAGGTGGACGCTAACCGTGCGGGAGAGAGGTGGACGGTGGTTACTGCGGTATAGGTGGACACCGACGGTGTGGGGGAAAGGGAGAAAAGAAGGAGCCAAGGAGGCAGTGACAATTTTGCCAGTAGAGAGAAAAGAAGATTAGAAAATATCAAGGTTTGGGACTATATATATACGGCTGAGATTGGCTAGTACATAGGGTAAATATAGTGGGGTGGGTACGGGTCATGAGGCGGGTTGAAAAGAATATCATACATGACCCTAATCTGTTATGGATTAAAAAAATATTACCATACCGGCACCATAATGGGCCAGGTGGGTCAGAGATCCACTAGGTGTGGATCCAATTGTCATTCCTAACTAATGTGCTCCTGACATCGCACACACTCCACGCTTATACAGTCACACCCCTTAGCACTCTGTCACACTACTATGCCCTTGCATTAGTCCATTCTTTCACCACACCATGTGTACCTTGTCTTGGTAGTGGACATATGCTTCGACCCACTCCTAAGAGTATGCAACATTCCACGGGGATAGGCAACTCCTCTGGGATAGTATCTCCGCCAAGAAGCTTTAAATACTCTAGCATAAAGACTCCCCTTTCGCTAGGTAGACACTCCTCCGGGATGCTACCTCAGCTCGTAGGGTAGGCGACTCTTCCAGGACACTACCTTGGTGCCCTCTGAGTGCTCTGGCATAAGGACTCACACGCGGGGATAGGCGACTCCTTAGGGACACTTCCAGGACCTTGGCATGCTACAAGTGCTCCGACACAAGGACTCACCTGCGGGGATAGGCGACTCCTCTGGGACACTATCTTTACCAGGAAGCTTTAACTCCTCTTCCTCCAGGTAGATACATAGTTCCTCCGGGATACTACTTCGGTCCATTGGTAGGCAACTTTTCCGGGACACTACCTTGGCGCGGTCCGAGTGTTCCTGCACAAAGACTCACCAGGGAGATAGGCGACTCTTCCAGGATATTATCTTCGCCAAAGTGTTTGTGTGACTGGCCTACGTACTCCGATATTGGGGGCTTTCATCGGCACCCTAGGGATTATGACCTTCAAGTCACTCTAAGACGGAATCAGGTTTCCGGATAGCATCGCACTTAGTCTGCTTGGTAGTTGGGCATCGGGTCTTCCCCATCGCTGCCAAGTCTTCGGCGTCTCTCGACACGCTGTGGGAATCTAGGGCTTTGGACTGATGACTAGATCAAAAGGACTCTCTGGCCATACATGCACTATATGAGCCAGTCTTTTCAGACAAACATAGCGACGATATGATGAACAGGTCAGGTGAATATGCAATTCAACAGTCCGTGGAACACCGACACCTGTGGACCCCTCGGTGACATGTCATTCCCATCGAGCGCCACATGTCGATTGATGACATCGTCATCTTAACCACTATAAATAGGGGCCTTGAGAATTCATTTGGAGGACTCTTCACATTTTTCAAAATTCATTCTCACATTCACTTTCTCACTCGAGAATTCTAGAGAGAGAAACATATATGACCTTGACTCTGGACCTAAGCATCAGAAAGTGACTGTCATCGTATATTCACCCGGTGCCATCGCCCTCGTATCCCTACCATCCTCAGGCTCTGTCTAGGAAGCTCTTGGTCTCTGCCCTTGCCCATCCTTGCTGTGTCTCACATAAGCATACTTGTCATCTAACTCAGACTGCATTCCTTATGGCACCCCTACATTGACTGATAACCCACTTTCCTTGGTATTAAAATGTGAAATGAACAAGTTGACTGTAACATTTGGAATCAAGGTTAAAATCTCAATCATTATGGGCATAAGTTTGGCCCCTAGTCTGCCTGCATCAAATGGTTTCGAGTTTAACTAGTTGGTTACTTTGTGATTTATGACCGTGGAACATGTGCTCTACAAAAAGGATTTAATATTAAAAAAAAGAGATTGTGATGTTCTTGAGCAAACTCACAAACTTGGACTGTATCAGACAAGCATGCTTCCCTTTAGTGTTAAAGAGGTTGTTAGCCCTTTGGTTAGATAACCTAGGCTTATATCTTGTTTTGATGATAACTACACAATGATTATGTTCTAAAATGTGTCTTCATGAGTGTCATGTATGTATCTACTAAGAATCCACTCAAAGCACACATTAGAACATAATCAATGTGTAGTTATCATCAAAACAAGATGTAAGCCTATGTTATCCAACCAAAGGGCTAATAATCTCCCCCTTTTGATGATGACAAACATTAATTCAAATACTATGAGATATATCAGATAATATACGCAATGAAGCATGACAATCTCAATTTCAATCACTATAAACTGTAAGGGGTCATAAGAAGAATTCATGACAATAAGCTCCTCTTATCTTAAGCAATATAAGGCTCCCCATATCTCAAGTAATATATGCTCATATCAAATCCACACAAGTTTGAATCAACAATATTTCTCCCCCTTTTGACATCATTAAAAAGATTAAGGGTTGTGTGTGTGTGTGTGTGTGAAAGTGATCAATATATGTGTCCATCCATGGATAATCAATGTAGCCAACAAGGGCATTCAAAACAAGAAGACATAAGTACTTGAATAACCATCAAAAGGTGTATCAAGCACATGTAATAAATCAAAAGTGCAGAAAATATAAGCGTGAATCAAAATGCTAATTTAAAAACTCAACCCAAGTTCTAATGCAATACGATGAGTAACATCCATGACAAGTTAGTGAAATACATAATGGAGTCTAAAGACATAAGCATAAAATACTAATCATGTCCTAACTCAAGGACCCGACGGTGGAGATGGTTGATGAAATAGATCCTCCTCGGGACTCTGAACACCACAATGATCCTACATGCGAGAGAGGTGTCGACTGAGCTGACTATCAGAGAGATCCATCCGACTAAAACCGGCATGCATCTACTGCTGCATCATATCCAATAGAGCTAGGATTGCCTTATATCCAGTAGTAGAAGGACCGGAAGAAGTGCCCGCCTCATGAGTGCTCAGCATGACCAATGGAGGTGGATCATAATTAGTCCCATCACCGGCATGTCCATGAGCATCAACATCATCATCACCCTCATCATCATCATCATCCTCATCCTCATCATCATCTTCCTCCATAGCATCGTCCATGTCAGGCTTAGGCAAGAAACGACTACGATCATCTAAAAGTCCCTTCTTACGAAGGGTAGAGCAGTCTAGTACGTTGTGCGAAGTCACCTCAATATACTCACAGAGAAGAAGTATGTCGAAGGCAGCAAAAATGCGAGTGAGTAAGATGCCATAAGGTATAACTAAGCCAAGATGTGAGACACTCCTAATCATGTTCAACATGATGAGACGAGAGAGGTTAATCGTGTGCCCAAGCAAAAAAAAGTCAAGAGTTGGACGTCTAACTAAGAGACAAGTGAAAGACCGCCGACTCTAGGGATGACGTTATGAGCTATGACATGATGGAATAGTCGAGAGACAGGTGGTAGGTCACGTAGGTTGGGCTTGCTTGCAGCCCTAATCTGTCAACTATGAAGTGTGTGTCGAAGTTGTTCCTCGATAGAGAAAGGTCGGTCAAACCAATGTGATTAACCGGTGACATGAATCATCTCTAGTGTAAATGAAAAACCAGTGTCGGGGAGGTCTAGAAGGTCGGCTAGTCGTGACTGAGATAATGAGACATGTCGACCAAAGACATAAGACGTGAGGGTACACGACTCACTGGAAATGCCCCAAGTCAAAGCTAATGAAAATTTTTAACAAGATATGAAAAGATTAGTACCAAAAATATTTTTGAGAAAATTTGAGTGAGCTCCAAAGTTCACTCATTTTTAAGAAAAACACTTGTGTAAATGGTTATGAACTCACATGCAATGCACAAGGTGTCCTAAGGTCTTTTTAGGTCATAGTCATCAATTCAAACATCAAACCAAGACTAGTTACATAATAGTAAAGATCAATCATAATCGATAGTAACTTAGCCTTTGCATCTTTTCTTACTCTTTGACATTGGACTTGATGAAGCTTTCATAGCATGTCCACTATAACTTTAAGCTTCTTTGGCTTCAATCTATCTATTCAACTTCTAAAATGTGTCTTCATGAGTGTCATGTATGTATCTGCTAAGAATCCACTCAAAGCACACATTAGAACATAATCAATGTGTAGTTATCATCAAAATAAGATGTAAGCCTATGTTACCCAACTAAAGGGCTAACAATCCCCCCCTTTTGATGATGACAAACATTGATTCTATATAAGGTAAGATGTATCATATGATAGTCAATTAAGCACAACAATAACATTCAATCATCTCTAGTATACTCAAGACATGTCAATCTATCTCATATAACAATTAAGATCATAACTAGCCTCCTTAGCTAAAACGATATATGCTTCCTCTAATGTTCTCTCGAAATGAATTCTAAAGCTAAGAATTATCTTGTTTGTGTTCTAAACACAAATGAACTCAATCGAGTTATTATGTGTGATTCGGCTAAGAATATGTGGTATACACTTCAAGTCACTCATGAAGGGACTTCTCTTCTAAGAGATTCAAAGATGAATTTATGGCATAGAAAATATGAATTGTTTCAAATGTTTTCCGATGAAACTATTATGAAAATGAATTTTCATTTCACTAAAATTGTTATTACTTGAAACAATTAGGAAAATGTTTCTCTAACGGTGATCTTGTAAGAAAGGTGATTAGGTAATTACCTAATGAATGGGATGCAAAAATCACCGCACTTCAAGAATCAAAAGATCTCAATACCTTCCCGTTGGATGAATTAATTTGCTCCTTGATGACTTATGAAATGCAACTCGAATCATTCAGACAAAAAGGTCCAAAGAAGAAGAAGAAGTGCATTGCTCTAAAAGCTTCATCAACAACGGATCAATCTTCATGTGCGGAGAAGAAAGACTTGAATATCAAAGAGATTGATATACTTGCTAAGGAATTTAATGAGTATCTCAAAATAGAAAGATGGAAACTCGCACAAGAGCAAAAACGAGTCAAGTATGAAGAGTACCTCAAGGGAGAATAAGAAGAAGAACGAGACAAGAAAGAGGCACTCCATAAAGACATCAATTAAAGCCATTATTTGGAGCAATAATGACTCAAGTGGAGATGAAGGTGGTGATTTCGATGATAGAGATTCAAATCTATGCTTCATGGCTCGAAAAGAAGATGAGGTAAAATTTTCATATAGTGATAGTGATAGCAATTGCTCCTATGATGATATTTATGATGCTTACGCTCTTTTATATAAAGAATCCATGAAATTAGCCAAGAAAAATTGTGCATTGAAAAAACAAGAGTATGCGATTTCAAAAAAGTTAGATGACTTAAAAAGTGAAAATAATGAGCTACATGCCAAGAATGAATGCATATATAGACATTTATATGTAGAGCATGTGAATAATGATTTGGTTAAATTGATTGTGAGCATTCCTAGCATAAAATGAATCTCTTGTGATACTTCGAGTTTAGAGAAACAAAATGAAATTTTAAGGCTTGAGATTTGTAATTTGAAAAATTGCTTTAAAAAATTTGTTGATGGTAAAAACAACTTGGATGTCATGCTTGGATACCAAAAAGTTGGTCTTAACAAAGGCAGTATTGGATTAGATCCCTTCACCTTGTCTCCTAGTTTTTAAACAACAAACTAGATTAAATGTTCATACAAAAAATCCTAAGAACTATTGCACACCTTTTACACGTTGTGGTTGGTGCAATAAGAAAGGGCATACGACTAGTTATTGTCCTTATAGAATTATTTATGTTGGAGGTGTAAAAAAAATATGGGCTGTTAAAGAGTTTCTTAATGTTGCTAAGACCAACACTTATGGATCCAAGAAAATGTGGGTACCAAAAGTTAGACCTAAATTGTGATTGTAGGTTGCTCAAAGCAAAGGCAAATAACAACAAAGAAGGAGGAGCAACAAGCTATCTTAAGGGGGAGTAAGCATTCCAATATTGGACATGCTACTTCAAATAAGGAGAGCCTTAAAGCTTGTCAAAGAAAACGGACTTCAAGAATGATCACTCATGAGCTCAATTCCTTGGTAATTCACAAGGGTAAAACTTAATGATCTTCTCAACATTGTGCTATATACTAAACTAATATGTTATCCAATATTGCTCGGCTTGATTAAGTTTCATGATTATGTTTTGTTTAACTTCCCCATTAATTTTCAAAAACCCTATTCACCCCCTCTAGAGTTTTTTTATTGGTTTCAGAGGCATCATGGAAACAAGTTGTTTTTGGTATACTTAGCTTCAATAGCAACGTAGCTAGCCTTAATGGCGGCCATCCGAAAACGAACGCTTCATCTAGTTGAATTAAAGGTGATTCTAAACAGAATGCTGACATGAGTAACAAAAAATCTTGTGAAAAAAACACAATCACCTGCCATTTGATTGATGTAAGGGAATTAGTATATTTAGAGAGAGGTTAAGGTGATGTTTGCCTCTTTTCTTATTTTGGCTAAAAAACTGCGAGCTCTAAATGAAAACGTTCAACTGGGCAACGATAAATATGATCTTGGCAACCATTATATGGATTTATGTTACGCTTCTTTTTTTTGATAAAAGATGATAATTTTATTAAAATTAAAAAGGTTACAAGGTGCTTGTCAAGAGCAAGCCATTTCGGCTTTACATTTAATAGACATGATTACTAGTCTCATGGCATAATGCATACAATAATTCAACAAAAGGCGTACATATTTTACAAACTAAGCAAAAGGAAGGATTTAGATCTCAAGACATTACGCCCTTATTTACCCAATCTTGATATACGGTAATGTGGGCTTTACACACAAAAGATGCTAGAGATCTGGCCTCCTTCACTTGTAGGACTACGGGCCTGTCAATACTACAGTACTGCATAATATTTATTATAGAACATAAGTCATATAATATGGGTGTCACTGGATCCGCAATGTCTTCAATATTTGTCATCTGAGAAAGAAGAAACTTTAAGTTAGTACAAATTTTGATGTGAGTAATCCTCTTTGATTGTGCCCATTGTACAGCAGTTAATAAACCCTTGGCCTAAGCAGCTAGCCAGTCGGATGTTAAGATGGTTATTGCAATTGAACCACATTTGAGATTATTATGATTAATACAAGTGATCACAACGCCTCCTTTCATCCCATTTTTTTTTATCAAAATTGATTACTAGTTGGAGCGAGATGGGTTCTTTATTTTGACAGGTGCAAGTGTCTATCTCATTATGAATTGTAAATGTTTGGCCAAAATACCGTGGGATTATGTGTCCATTGGGCGAAGCAGGTTTGTTGACTATAGATTCTGAGATCATGGTGGTCAAGTCCTATATAGTTTTGATAACAATATTTGGATTAAAGGGATTTTGGCAGAAAATTTGGTGGTTTCTATGAATCCAAATACTCCAAGTGGTAGAAAGAATGGATAAGGTTTGTCTCATGTAAGTGCTTTTGATTTTTGTTCCCTCAAACTAGCCAATGAGCTATTCTCGGAATGAGGATGCAATAACATCAGATTTTAGACCTACTGGGTCCCCAAACCAAAAAGTTCCGACCTTAGGGCAAAGAAAGAAAAAGGGGTCTAGGGTTTCTGGTGCCGATTGGCCTAAGGGGCAAAGGTAATCAGTTCCATAATACTTGCCAAAGGAGAAAAATCATCTTTAAGGGAATAAGGAGAGGCCATATCTTTTGCCAAATCTTAAATTTGGAGCATGGTTTTGCCGTATGGGCACCCGCTTCTATTAACGATAATGTCTTTTCCTGGTAAAGCATCAGATATACTAAACTAGTTGAATAGGTGCCAGAGGGAGTGTATCTCCAAACTTGTTGGTCTTCAATCAAACATGGTGATAAATGGATGGTAATGATTTTATTGACCACATCTAATTGGAATAATTGATTGAGATGGTTGACATTCCAAGATCTGTTTGATATGAGGGTATTGACTTTTTCTGAGGGATTCAAGCTGAGTCCAACGAGTTGGTCGAGTTTTCTATCAGAGTCAGGTAGCCAAAAGTCCTGCCAAATCAAAATTTGATTGCAGGTGCAAACTTGCCATCGTAACCCATTATTGATAACCTTACGTCCAGCAATAATACTTCGCCAACCCCAAGAGAACTTTCCGTGAGTAGGGCTGAGTAGAGATTTTGCATGATCAGGCTGTCTGGTTCAGTCCAGATTCTCCAGCTTGTTTTGCCTAATAGGACTTGGTTGAAAAATATGAGTATCCTTTAATCCCAAACCACCCTTCCGTTTAGGTCCACAGAGGGTATGACAATTAAGCCAATGAATGCCTTTCTTTTGTTTGTTTCCTGACCATCAAAAATCTACCAAGAATCGAGTTAATAGATTTTATAACGTACTTTGAGAATAAGAATACTTGCATATGATACGTAAAAACCAAAGTGAGTACTGAGATGATGAGATGTGGCTCTGCCTGCTTTATTAAGAAGGCATCCTTTCTAACCCGCACATCTGTTGTGAAGCTTAGCGATAAGTTCTTGATAGAAGATTTTCCTATTGTGAATTTTATCCAGCGTGCTTCCCAGATAGTTGCTGAAGCATTCTTTCATTGTAAAACCCAACCTTGATGCAATTACTTGCGTACCAACTAGAGTTGCATTAGGGCTTAGAGTAATAGATGATTTTTCATAATTAGTTTGTTGCCCATATGCTACACAACAACAACGCAGAAGGTTCTTCAGATGAAAGCAGGATGATTAGGTAATTTTTTGTGAATATGATTGCATCATTCGCAAAAAATAAATGATTAATTGGCAAACTTCGAATGCCTGTTTTAATTCCAGGAATTAATTTCTAACAGATTTGCCTTCCTCAAAGAAGCAAATAAAACTTTTGCACATAAGATAAAGTGGTATGGAGATAGAGGATTGCCTTGTATGTGTCTAAAGGTCGGGTAGAATTGCTCAGTTGGTGATCCATTAAGTAGAATTTCATACAATACACTGGTGACATAGGTCATAATCAACTTGATAAACTGGGTCGGAAACTTGAACTTTGTCAGAACCGCCACCAGGAAGCCCTAACTTATACGATCATAGGCCTTACTCATGTCCATCTTGATCGCTCCCAAGATCGTCTTTGAGTTTTTAGTTGATCGAATTCTATTTGTGATTTTTTGAGCAATGAGGATATTGTCACTAATGTGACGACCACCCATGAAGGCATTTTGATGCTCCAAAATGAGATGGTTAAGAAAAGGTTTGATCCTATTAGCAAAGGTTTTGGCTATAATTTTATAAATCGTATTATACAAAGATATAGATCAGAAATTATTGGGGGAAAGAGGTGTTGGGCATTTAGGTATAAGGACAATGAAAGTTTTGTTGGTTTCACTTATTAAGTGACCAGAACGGAGGAATGATAAAACTGCGGAGGTTATAAGTCCTTCTAGGAATTCCGAACACTGTTGATAAACCACAGCGGGGTGCCATCAGGTCCCGGGGCTTTAAGTGGCTTGATTTCAAATAACGCTTTCTTTACTTCACCTATTGCAAATGGTTTTGACAACCATTCAACCTGATTGGATACTAGGGATTGTTGTAGGTCAGAAATGCCTTGTTATGTTACCTCGATGGTTGTCTCAAGATGTGAAGGACAAAAAATCCTTTTAAAATGAGTGATCAGACATTCAGAAATTGACTGATGAGTATTAAACTATTGGCCATTGTCATCAGCGATTGAGTAGATTTTGTTTCGCTACCTTCTGATGATGGTTGATGAATGGAAAAATCTAGTATTCCGGTCACCCAGCTGGAGCTATCTAATTGTGAATTTCTATGCCTAAAAAGTTTCTTCACAGTCCAGTAGCCAGTCCAATATTTTTCTTGCATTTTGTTCGAGGGTTTGTGCCGTTACGCCTTTGGATCTTGATTGCTGTGAAAGTTTGTTCAAAGATGTTGTAGACTATGAAGATACGGTGAATCTCGCAAGGCATATGATGTGAGATGGAAGCATTCTTGTCACGATATTGCCTGCGTTTGCTAGTCTTCTTGTTACTAAGAAAACAACCTTAAATGCAAAAGATTCAGTAGTGAGGATCCACCACAAAAAAGGAGGAATTCTAAAGAGGAGAGAAAACTATTGATCAAAGATTTCATATTCTCACAGATACATATAAGCTACCTTCATTGGACGAAAAGACTTGAAACCTTCTAAAATTTTATCTAATTAATATAGTATCTTAATACATCTTGAACCGACAAATTATGGCCAACATTCCTTATAGTACTTAAAATCATCTGAAGTTTAAATCCAGTACATATGTTCTTTGCACCACATCACTTGGCTTCTGATGTTAAGAATTTGCATTAATGGTATTGCTTTGGTGCCAATAGATTAATCGATAGCACAGTGAATCTCGAGGGTGAGCTCAATTGGTAAAAAGTCTTGATAAAGTATGTTTGAGGTTGCTACTTTGAGTCTTTTTAGGGCCCGATTGCATTCTTTGCTGATTTCCATGGCCTTGGGCCTCAGCCACTCGTTTCTCGTCAACTTGTGGGTTGCTAGGAGCATGTAAACGAACTTATGATACATATGATCTAATAAAGAAGAAAACAAAAGGAAAGATGATTGTAACGCATATATTGTACAATTGCTGGTTCGCTGGTTTTGCCCCTCAAATACATATCGATAGTGATGGTCCTTATGGTTTACAATATTAACCGAATTAGCCTTTTCATCTATCTTGTTACATTTTACACGATAAGGAGACACATTCAAGGAGCAAAGCAATCAGTTTTATGCCCCCAACTAGTCTTCCCATCTCATAAATGCGCATATGGAGGTAGCCATTATATAATAGAACTGTCTAATGGTGCTGTAAGCCCAGTAGTAAATTCTTCTCCTCTCATCATGCGATAAATCGGCATATCCTAAGTGCAATTATATAGTTGGCCACAGTACTACGTAACTATAAGTCATGGGAGAGCCAAAATAACGGCCTAGTGGCAAAGACTTGTACCTTCCCTCACAAGTTCAATTATCATCTTGAAAGGAACGATAGTGAAAGAACGAGATTCTGTAGTTGTGATTGAAAAAGTAAATAAATAAAAAAGTTCTTCTATTTATTCTTTGGAATGTCATACTTCGAAAAAATAAATGCTTGAAAAGCTACGTATAAAAATAAGGAATTTTCTCCGAATGATATTTTTTTAATTAAATAATCCTTTTTCTTTGTACCAAGAAAAAAAGCATCCTCTTACAATGCTTAGGTATTGTTCTTTGTATATATTTTACAAATGAGTGAGCAGTACCATATTTGAAGACAAAATAAGAAAACGGTACTACCATACTTCAAAGGCCACACCGCATCAATAAGCGAGCAGCAGCCTGCTTTTCCAGGTTTCCTTCTATACCGCTATGTTTGGTTATCATTATCCGTGTTCTCATTTTGATGTCTTTTTCTTGTTTGATTATCAATTTGAAATTCTATCTTAAAAAGCATCAAATTCAAACAATATTCAAGTTACATAGAAGGGTTTTCGTATCTTCACATGTGATTAGTTAAGTCGCAGTATTTTCATAATGCTAAATTGGCATCCAAAATTGGTCAGTTTTCTACTTCTCTGAAAAGTAAATCTTTCTCATGTTCTCAAAAACATGAAGATAAACTAAAGAAAAGGCTGCAAGACGTATTGGTGTGATCTCTTCGGCTGTAGATACCCTTGGCCTCGTTGTGTACTTGCTACTACAGGAATTTCAAGCAAGTTTGGCCTAGTGAAATCTGTTTTGGTGCTGGATGAGGAGCAATTGATGCTAGTCTTGTACCTTTAAGTCCTCTTTCTTTGTAGTTGTTTTGCTGGGAAGTCTATGATTTGGTTCTTTGAGTGTCCTTGGGTTGTATCTTTCCAGTTATTATGCAAAATGATTTACCAAAAAAAGGGGGAAAGGAAGAAGGGGGGTAGCATTCTATTTGTACAATTCAAACCCAAGCTTATCAACTTTACGTAATAAGAGCTCTGATACGATATTAAGGTACCATTCGTTCTATAAACTTAAGGTAATAGAGAATGAGCTTAACATATATATATATATATATATATATATATATATATATATATATATATTTGCTTTAACAAGGTGCCATAGTCAGGGAAAAACTCCATTCAGGTCCGAATTACATTTACACCAAAAAAAATTTCAATAATCACAACAATGCGGTTCAAAATCTTGATTCTGAGCGAACAATAGACCACAAAGGAGGAGAACTAATAATCCCAATATCGTGATTGCAGTGAAGATATATGAACATGGCAAATCCAGCAGTAGAGACAATGAAACACTCACTATGTTTCTTTCACCACGATTTATTTTTTTCTTTCGATAGATTGAAACGAGAGCACCTAGCCTTCCAATTATTACAAGCACATTTGCAAAAGTTATTAGAAGCACTAATACAACAGAGAATAGTAGATGGTGAATTATAAGGTTCATCGAGGAAGTTTCTGCTAATTGACCCTTTGGGATACCAATGTGCTATGAATTCTATGAAAACTGATATGATTTGGATGATGACACATTCTATTCTTGCGATAGTGACGTAATTAATCAAACTTCAAGCATGATTATGGTGTTAATGCAACAAAGAGATTGCGTGAAATGAATAAAGATTTGCCACTTTGGCTGCATTTTAAGAATTCTTGTTCCCCTCTTCTTCACATGGGGGGATGAAATTAAGGAAGAACCAGTGGCAAACATTTGTCTCCCACTGTTTTTCCTCCACCACCAAGATATAGTGAAATTAAATGTTACATGAAAACAAATATTTGAAAGAAACAAAAAGAATGATCATTAACAAGTGAATCATCAGAATCGCGCGCAATGCGAAGGTAAGCCCGTTTCATGATCAACCATTACTACCTCAGTGGAATTGCATTCAACCACATCCTGCCTCAGTTTTGCTCCTGCAGCCTTAAGTCCCTTCAGAGAAACTGCCTGGTTAAAGAGATTCAGTGATGGCAACCTTGAAGCTGGTGGAAACTTCCCATTTGGCAAAAAGTTCCTGAAATCTTCTTTCAGCAATGGGACCTCAAAATCGCTCTTATCGTGTTGAACGACGTTATCTTTTGCGCTAATATGAGCCCCGGGCTCCATGTGGTTGGTCGAAAAGCTTGCTTGGTTTGGAAAGTTGGGGTAGAGACTAACATAGCCTCTGAGGTACATCATGTCTATTAGAAACTTCTTCCATGAAGCTTGCCAACCATTTGTTCTTGATTTTGGAATTTGGACCGGGTTTTGCTTGGCATCTTCAGTAAATCTCATGTTCATGTACACATAGAACTCTCTCCATTGCTTGGGAAAGAAAACTGCACCCCAACTACAAGGTAATTGGTGGAGATAAGGGGTGTTTGGATGGATGTGTTTGAAGAACTCGGTTCCATTCCATTTAGGTCTCTCTTTCACTATCTCTACCAAACGCGGTGTGTAAAGAGAAATCGATGAGAGCTCTGGGAGAGATACTTGTGGGTCGTAGTGGTAGGCTAAGAGGGCATATTTGATCCATAGGTAGTAATAAGGAGAAACCTCAATGTCATCTTCAAGAAGTAGGCCGTAATCGTCATCTGATGAAGGGTACCAACTCTCACTGACAGCTCGGATTAGACCTCCCTGGATGATTCTCCTGCGGAGAATTTTGGGGCCGTGTGGCCAATCAAAGGATTTTACAAGCCTTAGAGTTGCCGCATCCACTTTGCTATCCATGTTGAAGCTGATTGGGATCTCATCATCTCCGAGATAGTAGGCACTGCTAAGAGATTTGAGTAGCCTTGCTAGTGAATGAGCGCGGTTTTGGGTGATGATGTTTATAGAAATCCGCATGCGGTTCCAATCTGCATGGAGCAAATAGAATGCTTAGACAACTGCATACACTTTTTTGCGCATGTTTAGAAAGTTTTTTTAATTTGTAAAGGATGCATCAAAGCGTAAGGTTGTCAATTCCAAAGGGATGATGGGAGGAACCGTTAGAGATCTGGTTAAGTTCACCAAGTTCACCTTCAACTGATCTCTAACTTATCAAGATCAATGTACGCAAAATATGTGAATTTCTAGGCATAGCAGGTTATCAGGAAATTGATGAACGTAATAATGCTTCTTACTTGGCAATGCTGTAGACCGTAAATCGGCCATCCAGAGAACCTTTGACACAGAAGCCCTCGGTAAGAGAACCAAAGTGGAACTGTTACTATTAGTCTCTGATGCCATCTTCAAAGCTTTCTTCACATTAGAGTCGATATCAGCCACAGTGATCACCACACTAGGGTTATGAATTTTGATCAAGCCTTTCATGCTAGCATAGACAGCTTGTACCACAGGCACCTCCGAGTTTGATATCCCTGAAACAGCCCCAATTGCCAAATCAAAAATCTTAAACCTTCTTTCTCTGCATACCGCCTTAGGCCAATGCAAAGCCAAAGCAGCATCTTCACAGGGAAGGAAATTGCCTCCTGAGACAGCAATATAGGCCTTTTTGCCAACAGTGGACCTAAACTTTTCCAGAAGAGGGGCAAGAGCTTTAACTTCATCGGCAGAGTGGGCATAAAAGAGTGCATCTATCTTTTGAGGATGCATAGCAGCCCACTGTGTTATGTAACCGGTGGTGAGGGCTTTCCACCATTGATCATCTCGGACTTGAACGACGTCTTTGAAAATTACAGTGGTTTCGGATACATAAGCAAGCCTGTGTTCACTGTCACCCCAAGTTTCCTTGTCCTTTGAGTCAACTGGTAGAACAAATGAGCCCGCATTTCTGTACTTCTGAAGCTGATAGCTGCATGTTTCATTTGTCCAAATATACAATCAGTAGAAGCAAAATTCAGTGCACAAACACAAAATATCATGGCAGTTTTCCTCATGATTAAAGGCTACTCCTTCTGTCTAACAATCATTGAATCGGTTAGTCACATTCTTCCCTAGAGAAAGCATCCTAATGTTGCAAGTAAAACACTCACACTGCCCCTTGTAAAGAGACCTCGTTTCCTTTTTGGCTTGTTCTTGAAAAGGGGTCGCCTTCTAAAAATAACTTAAATGAAAAACACCTCACTTCCCTTCATATGCCTTTAAAATGCATGTGGTGAAGTCGGGAATAAAGAAGTTTTCTACGAATTGTATTGACTTTTCAAAATGGGCAACAGATAAGTGCTCTTCACTAATTGGTCATCAGAGCCCCTAGTTGCCATGGACATGGAACTTAATTACTCATCTACTTTTCAATTGTGTTAATAGCTTAATGTAAAAGGTCATTCAATAATTAGCAGATAATCCTAGGGGAATCTCAAAGAAGAAGTGCCAATTCCACATCAATGTCCTTCATTCAGCAATTTGTATATCACATGTGAGGAATCACTCAGAATAGAAAAATCACTAGTGGAAAATGGGCAACTCTAAATTTATTACTAGTAACTATTCTGCCTTCAAAAGTCTATGATGTTGGACAGAAAAATTGAAGAAGTTAGGTGAAGAAGCTTGTTCAAAATTCATTAAAACAGATTAACATGATTTTGTAGTCAAATAGCATTTGAAATGCTTTCTGAGTCGAGTTCCAACTTGATCTGCACTTGCATTAAGTTGAATACTCATTCTCTGTTCATTGAATCCAGATCTGGTGTTTAAGTCAAGCATGTGATGGTGACTCTTGAATATACAAAACGTAACCAATTTTAAATTGTTGGTGCTGCGAAATTTGGTTTCTATAACTGCTTCGATAAATCAACGACACTATATTTTAGTTCAATTCCCACTCTGCCAATATACAATTGTGGTTGAATATTGAACTGGTGACCAACTGAAAATTAAGAGTCACTTCTGAGTAGATATATATATATATATATATATATATATATATATATATATATATCCTAACTTTTCTTGTGCACAAATAAAAAAAAAAAGTTCGTAGTAAATTAAATACCTTAGGTGGAGATCTTCGCCGGTCATAAAAGTGAAAGGCGTTTCAATGAAAAGCGTCTTGACAAGCTCGGCAGACAGAAACCAAGAGCTGGAAAGAAAATCAACCTGCACAATCTTATCAACTGTGATATCATAGGCAGGGTCAGGCAAATAAAGCCCGGCTTCCTTTGACCGAAACTTCCTGTAGCTTGGGAACGTAAAATCCTTCTGCCTGAAAGGCAAAATCCTTCCAATGCTGCCCAATACAGAGTTCTTATACTTGTCTGTACCAGCAACATGTGATAGAATCTCCAACATTTTCCTCCCCGGTATCATGTCATCGTCGAGAATGTATACAAGGTCGGCTTCTGTTTGTAACGCCATTTGAAACCTTCCGTAGTACTTAAAATCGTAGCTTGAACTGATGAAGCTTATTCTCGAGTCATTGTAGCTATCCACAATCCTCTTCAAGGATAGCTCGTTTGGACTCCCAAATGCAAGCACCCAGACATGGTGGAATGGAAGTGTTTGGTGAAGCAATGAATCAAGTTGGGAGCAGAGTGTTTTCCTTTTGAAATGGTTCAAAATCACTGTCACTTTTGGAGGACCATTTGGACCATGCAAACCCCACTTGGATCTCATCTTCATTAGCTCGGAAAGAGTCTCAGTACCAAAAGACTTGCTTTGGAATTGCCTTACCTCCTCATAAAGCTCTCTTTTAAACTTGATCATCACAGCATCATTAGACTTTTTCTGCACGAAGTCGATTTTTTCGTTTTCGCAAACTTCAGACGGCAAAATCGGTTGCACGTCAGCTCCTACAAGGGAAGAGGCCTCTTGGTACCGGCTCACAACGTGGGGTTGGATTATGAAGTGTTTCCAGTGCTGCGCGATTCGCGTCGCCCAGGAGAAGTCCGGTTTGGTCCTTAAGTCGATAGATGGACTCATGTAATACAGAAGGAATGTAGCGTAAACTGCAAACATGAATTGGAGGCAAGTAAGCACGGTTACAAGGCGCGCTGAGGTGCTCTTTTGTGCTCTCAACTTTGCCTTCCCTCCAACAAAATCACTCAGCATGCCTTCCAAGTAATCCCCACTTCTCATAGTGGGATTTCTGGCTAAACCCATCTCAGAATCTTGCTCAACAGGCCTGTCCACCTAGAAAGAATAAAAATCAGCTTTAAGTCAAAAGAGGATTCTAAAACAAAGCAAACCTCCAAAACTCGATATTCACCTACAGAAAGGTTAAAAGATGCTCTTTATTCTAATCAGAGTAAGTTTCTAACACAACCAAAAACACAAAACTTCATGACATAAAGATGTTTGTTGGATTGAAGACTTGAAATTACAAATAATTTCAGTAAGTTTCAAGGAAATCCAAAAGCATAAACTTCAACAGAATGACATGCATGAAGGACAGAAGACTCGACACTTACCAACACCGAGATCATAAAACAATGGAACTATTGTGAGTTCAAGAATCTAAGAAGCAAGTTGAAAGGAGAAGGAGACTGGTTTTCTCTTGAGATTTATTGGAGCAGTGGATCCTGTGCCAATGGATATATGTACATGCACACCACAAGCACACGCACAAATATGTGTGTGCAGTGTCATAAAGTGAAGTTGAAGGACCCCATGAGAAATGCAGCAAAGGTCACATGGGTTTTAAAAAGAAATGGGTTATATAACGCGTTGCCTTCACTACTTCTCTCATACATTTCCCCCCTCACGACAACTAATTAAAAGCCAGTTTTGTTGCCGTAATAGAAGGCTAACCCTGCGTTTTCGGCACTTCCAATGCGCTTATTCTACTTCTCCTGTCCATCTAAGTTACCTTTCTCTTCCACCTCTACTAATGCTCTTCAAGGAAGGAGAATTATCAGAGAAGCCCTAAAATCATATGACAAACAGATTCCTAATATTAAATCACTTTTTGTTATTTTTTTTAAGGAACTGAGTGCACGAGGCTACTTCCCTTGTTGAAATGATTGTACTTGAAAACAATTTTATTTAGAACCAAAACCACCAACTTTTTAGCTCGAGAACTCTAAGCGGAGCAGTGATAAATGGAATGGCAACTAGATCTTAACCCATAAAAAACAGAAGCAAATAAAAATACTCAAAGCTCCCAAATTTGAAGTTTGTAGGGATTCTAATCTCCTCCAGACAACTCAACCCCCATAACCCAAATCCCAACATTAAGTATGCATTCAAAATCAGAGTTTGTCAAACCAAAAGCCCAAGAACTAGAGCCTCAAAAAGAGAAGATAATAATAATGAAAATGAAAATAAATGCTAAACTCAATTAACATAGTGGTAATAAAGTACTTGCATAATAGATTCTTCTCTCTGACATGAGACAGAAAGAAGTCTACTCACTACCTTGGTCATAAAGAAGTTAACTTCAAGAATTGAGAGAATAAAGAGGACTCTTCTTTTCTTCTTCAGCAAATCAGGCTTAAAGCCAAACCTCAAGCTTACACTTGATGGATCAAAACATGCCGCGTGGGGTTGCAGAGTAAGGCAAAAGGTAGAGTAATGGAGAGATTTAAGTTAGAAATACTGTATTTAATAGTTGGGCAAAGGGTTGACTTTAGCTAGCATGTACACATTGCAGCAAAATTTTTGGTAATGCCTTTTTGCCAAACTTTGGCAAGTTGGAATTCAAGCAATCATATGTAGACTGATTTTGCTTCCGCGAGGGAGAATCCAAAAGGGTTTCGTCCCTTCTTGAAGAATATGATCTGATAACACTGAAAGTTCCTTACATTCTTCTCCTTTTTCTAGTCAAGTCTTTTCTTACAGGGGAGATGGCATTAGGGAGTCGGGTGAACATGCACAGCTCACAATAAAAGTAGGTGAATTGACACATTAGAGAACTGGGGAAAAAAAGAAAGTTGTTTATTGTTGATTTTGATAACGTATCTCAGCTGCAGCTTCTCCAAAAATCGTACTTTTATTTCTACACATCGAATCTTTCTTGGTTGCGGAAGCACAAAAGAAGAAGTTGAGTTCTTTGGAAGCATGACAAAGTTTGTAGTTGTAAACTGAAGTTTACTGTGATTACTTGGTTATAATTTGATTTTTGTGTTCCCATGCACCTCTTAGTTACAGTAATGATCTGCAAATTTATAAACGCGCAGTACATATATACAGCATAAATGGGATTCAAATGACCCATATATAAGTTTTGTTTCTCTTCCCGCTTAATCGAAGTACTTGGCTTTGCCTCCATTCCACCATGATTAGGACAGGGCGCTTACTTAGAAACAAGTAGAATCATACTGTAAAAATCAGCAATCGTAACTATTTTGATTCCCGTCTCCATTTTGATTCCCGTCTCCACGTGATGACTCGGAACGAGTCGTGGTATTAAAAAAGTAGGATCTAATTCTAAAATATACTCCATCTGTCTTACAAAAATTGATCATTTTTCTTTTTGAGTCGTCTCACAAAAATTGTTCACTTTTTCCAAATTAAGAAAGATTCTGCAGGTGTTTCTCCATATTTAACATTCTTAAACTTTTTTTTATTTTATTTCTTTCTTCACATTTAACTCTCAACAAACTCATCTTTACTCTCGGAGCCTACTTTCTTCCCCTCCTTTCTCTAATAAATGGTAGAATGAAAAATCAACAATATATGACCTAAATCATTAATATGCATGCAAAGTCAAATGTGATCAATTTATGTGGGACGGAGGGAGTAAAAGTTAAAACTTGTGATTTCATTTGGAAGTCCAAATTTCTTACAAGATCTGAAAATAGCAATAATGCTCAGATAATTTTGTTACTCTTTTTTTTTTTTCTTTTTCCCATCGTTGTGGCAACACATGCTATTCTCTTAGTAAAGAAATTGCCAAAGATGGTTCTATGTCTGCCTGCCTGCCTGCCATTGGATGTTGTTTGTTGAATAGTTTGTACCCCCAAAGGACGGTAAAGTTTTGTTGTAATAAAGTGATATCAATGTCGGTTGGAGTGATCGATAATCGACTTTTGCCACTAGGAGCTTCTGACGACACTTTTTGATGAGCATCCATTGTTGTGACAGCAGAGTGCAAATGCTCATAGCTTTCCCACCTGATTGGCGGGTATGTTGCAAAAAATTTTACCAGCATGAAATTATCTATCCCTTATACTTTACCACATGTAGTACTTTATACGAAGTTTGAAGCACAGTTGCGTTTCGTCCCATCATGTGGCGGTTTAAATTCATCATCGAAACTTCAATGCTAATATTTGGTTAGCTGGTTGCAACGATATTTGTTTTTATGCGCCGCGAGAACATAAGAACATGTGACATTAACGTAGTCATGACCTTGAAAGCGATTGGAAGCAGCAACTTGGCAATCGGACATCTTATTAGGATACCCAAAGGATGAGGTTATTGTTTATTTGTTGTGAATGTGACTTGTTAGATGCATAGTAAGTGTCGTGCACTTTCTTTAAGGGAAAATTACAAAAAAGTGGGTTTTGGGGTTAAATATTTGTGGATGAGGGGTTTATTTTGAAAAATTGTGAAAAAGTGGGGTGACTTTTCAAAATTTCTGAACAATGGGAAGACTTAAGAAAAAATGAATTTTTTAAAATCAACTAATCTGGACTTCCCAGATTACCCTTCCCGCCAAAATCGTTGGCCACTGTTCTGGTACAAGTCTTTTTCTGTAAGAACGCAAGTACGGTTATGCAAAAATACTTGTCAGTTTGTGCAGATATACAAGTAGTTTCTGCCATTCAAACTGATACAATACTAACTTTGCCTAAGATAAGGGCTTATATTAGAGCACCCAAAGATTTACCTAATATGAACAGGGTGGGGTACAATATACATAGATCTTGAATCAATGTTAGCATACTTTCTCGCTAATGCCTATCAAACTTCACTTCCAAAACAAGCCAACAAAACAAAACCAATATTTCCATACAAAATCTATTTTTTCTCCCAAGTTTTAGACAACTTCATATTCCAACCCAAGAGTTCCAAAATCTTCTACCAAAAGTATCTTACTAATGATCATTATTGGCATCATGGAGCACCATCTTTTGTCTATACTGGCGATGAAGGGAACATTGAATGGTTTGTTGTCAATACTGGTTATATGCTTGACATGCTCCAAAATTTCAAGCATTACTGGTCTTCATTAAAGCATTACCACAAAACTCTTTATAGTTTTATGCATCTCAAAAGTATCTTAGGAAATACAAATTTACAGTCAGAACGATATAGAAGTTTAGATAAAACCTAATCTGGGTGTTCTTGGAAACAGTTTCTTTGGTTGAGTGTTGATTAAAAGTAATTAGAGTGCTAATGAGATTAGTCCGAGTGATTTTTCAGCATAAGTTTTACGAAGAATCAACGTCATTTGGGAATGACTCCCACAAATCTGCCAAGATTTATGTTCATATCAGGTAAATCTTTGGGTGCTATAATATAAGCCCTTCTCTAGGACAAAGTTAGTAGTGCATCAGTTCGAATGGCAGAAACGACTTGTATATCTGTACAAACTGACAAGTATTTTTGCATAACCATACTTGCTTTCTTGCAGAAAACGACTTGTACTATAACAGTGACCAACGATTTTGGCGGGAAGGGTAATCTGGGAAGTCCAGATTAGTTGATTTTAAAAAATCCATTTTTTCTTAAGTCTACCCATTATTCAGAAATTTTGAAAAGTCACCTCACTTTTTCACAATTTTCCAAAATAAACCCCTCATCTACAAATATTTTACCCCTAAACCCATTTTTTTGTAATTTTCCCTTTCTTAAATTAGAAATGCTAGATTTGTACATGACTTCGAGTCTTGGATGATGGAGACACCACAATTCTGGATGCCGACCATTCTAAAAGATGTCAATCGTAGTAGTTAACGATGATACCTCCACTTTTCTCCAAAAAAAAAAGGGAAAAACTGCCATTTTGTAGTCAAATTTATCCAGTGGCATAACTGCTAGGCTCTCGGATGCGTTAAGCTGATAAAAAGACTTGAGAACTTGGAGATGCTGTAACTGAAGAACATGACTTGTTTTTACCCAATCCGTGAAACAACTTAAACAATTCAATAGTCGTGATATGAGTAAAAAATATCATCATGACACTTGGCATTTTCTGGAGATGTTAAACCTGCCCCAATACTCATGAATAAATGTAAAGTGGGGACTAACCACCTTCCCACCATTTACACCATTCATTAAGGCAGTAACCTCCCCATTCAAGACAATTAACTACCAATAGTGGGAATAATCTCTCATTAATCTGGTAAAACTCCCTAATTAAATGGGGAAGTAAATAAACCACTAAGGAAGACCCTATAAAAGGAAAATGCGGGAACCAAGAAAGGCAAGTGAATTCATTTGAGTTTACATTATAATCTCCTGAAATATCTTCTGACTTAGGCATCGGAGATTTCCCGTCGGAAATCCTTCTGGCAAATCACCGGTGTTGTCTTTTTCTTGCGTAGGCTTATTCACGAATCAAGTTCCAGATTCATTCGCAATATTTTGGTGCCATCCGTGGGACCCGAAAATTCGTGAATAAGCCATGTCTCAGAATCCTAATTCACAAGCTCAGCCAGGTGGGGCCCCTCCACCAGGGTCATCTTCAACACTGATACGTGATCCAGCTCGTGGGGTATCTGCGTCTCAACCACCCAACCGCGGGAAAAAGGCCGTAGGTGCGCCAATAATCACTACTGTGGCGCGGACCACCACAGTTGCAGTACCCGTAATCCCTACAGTGATACCGACAATCGTAGTAACGGCACCAGCATCCATAGCAGTGGTGCCACCAGCTGTGACATTTACTCCTCAATTTGCAAACACAGTCTTGCGTCCACTGCAAACTGTTGGCGTACCTGAACCTCCCACCACCTGTGTCACCACAACGGATGTAACAAACACTACTCCTCCAGCCATGGATAACCAAACTGGCCTTATGGCCGTTATTCGAGCAATGCAATAATCCATTGAAAAGTTGCAAGCTGCTATAGAGAATCCACCTCCACAATCAGAACCGCACAGGCCTCTAGACACTTCTAAAACACCATAGCGAACAAGCCATATCCGACATGTGACACAAACGGTGGAGGAATCCGATAATGAAAGGCGGAATCCGAGATCTAGAAGGCATGAGGAGAACTATTATGAAGCTCACTAAACCAGAAACACTTACGCCAATACTGGCGGTAATCGAGCAGAGCACTACTCAAATGCTCCAATTATAATTGGATGGCCATTCACAAAGGAAATCGATCTCTTCCCAACTCCTCCGAGTTTTAAGATGCCTTCGTGCGAGTCATACGATGGCACAGGAGACCCAATGGAACATTTGGCTCGCTTTACCTCAGGAATGAACCTACATCTGGTCCCTGATCAGATTATGTGCCGGGCTTTTCCTATAACATTGAAAGGAGCCGCACACGTATGGTTCCAGCACCTTCCACCCCGTTCCATCTCCTGCTGGGCCTAGTTGGCAGAATCCTTTCGAAGCAACTTCCTCACAAGTCATGTGCAGAGGAAGAATTCTTCGGCCCTTTTTCGCATAATTCAAGGGCCAACTAAGAGTCTAAAGTCATACTACGCTCACTTCAATTCCAAAAAACTCGTTATCAATCATCTAGATCCAGGAGTGACTTTTGCGGCAATGGCCAGGGGAGTCAGACCAGGAACGCCCTTGCGATTCTCTCTGAACAAGCGCCCACCAAAGAATATGTCTGATCTCCTTGATAGAGTAGAGAAGTATCTTCGAGTAGAAGAAGATTCAACCATGTCGCATCAAGAGGAAATTCATTCAGGGCAAAAGAGGCGAGATCGTCTAGAGGGGAAAAATCAGGACGAGCCCAAATGTCTACGAGCACTCCTATCCAAATCATTTACTCCTCTCAACACTACTCGTGAGCATATCCTTTACCAGATCAAGGGCCAAAACATCATCAAGTGGCCCAAGCCTATGAGAGGACCAACAGAAAGGAGAGATACTCAAGTATACTGTCATTTTCACAAGGACCATGGTCACACGACGGAAGAATGCAAAGTGCTCCAGCGAGAAATAGAGAATCTCATAGCCAAGGGACACCTTAAACAGTTCGTCAAAAACAATCATAGACAGCAGACTGGAGGAAGAAATAATCCACGAAGAGCAGACGAAGCACCTCCAAAAGATCCACATGTTATAAACACCATCTCTGGAGGACTTAGCGCCGGCTGACCGTCTAGCTCTTCGCCAAAGGCCTACGCTAGGCAAGTTAATCTTGCCTAGGGACCGGCTAAACGAACAAAAGCATCAATCTTTCTAGAGTTCGACGATGCAGATCTTGACGGGGTAAGCCTACCGCATGAGGATGCCCTTGTCATCACTTTGTGTATAGATGCTTTCCAAGTCAAACGCATCTTGGTAGATACAGGAAGCTCGGCTGACATCATTTTTGAAGACGCATTCAATCAGATGGGGATATCTGACAATAGGGTAAAACCAATAGCTTCTCCTCTATATGGCTTCACAGGTGCCTCTGCACCGGTGAAAGGAATCGCCCCCTCACAGTCATCGCGGGGGAAGGACCTCATCAAGCGGTTCACACACTCGACTTCCTTGTTGTCAAAGTCAGATCGTCATATAACGGGATTTTGGGGCGAACGGGGCTGAACAAGCTACAAGCAGTAGCATCGACCTATCATTTCATCATTAAATTCCCTACATCACCAGGGGTTGGCTTTGTAAAAGGAGATCAGATTCTGGCCCGAAGGTGTTATGTGACATCATGCAAAGCTAAGGAGACACTCTCCATTGATGACCAGCGCGACGAGAAAGCATTAAGACGTGCAGAGCCTGTGGAAGCTCTCGTTTCTATACCAATCATAGAAGGGGATGAAGAGCGACATGTAAGGATTGGCTCGATGCTAGAGTCGAGCATCAGAGACCAGTTAGTCTCCTTCCTTTGATCCAGCATGGACATCTTTGCGTGGAATGCCACAGACATGCCTGGCATCGACCTATCCGTGATCACGCATAGGCTTTCAATTGATCCCGCTTTCAAACCTGTCAAGCAGAAAAAAGCGTCCTTTCACACTAGAGCGACAAATGATAATCAAGAAGGAAGTCGATAAGCTACTGGACGCTGGCTTCATCAAGGAAATCGACTACCCGGAGTGGGTGGCCAATGTCGTTATGGTACCGAAAGCCAGAACAAGCAAGTGGAGAATCTGCATAGATTACACAGATCTGAATAGAGCATGCCCCAAAGATAGCTATCCGTTGTCACACATTGATACGTTAATCGATGCTACGTCAGGTCATCAACTACTTAGCTTTATGGATGCATTCTCCGGCTATAACCAGATATGCATGTATGAAGAAGACGTGGCCAAGACGGCTTTCATCATGAATGAAGGCTTATTTTGCTATAAGGTCATGCCCTTTGGGTTAAAGAATGCCGACGCCACCTACCAAAGGTTAGTCGACAAAATCTTCAAACCCCTCATAGGAAAGAGCATGGAGGTCTATGTCGACGATATGCTCGTAAAAAGCCTCCGAGCTGAAGATCATATTTCTGATCTCCAACAATGTTTCAGCCTCCTCCGTGAATTTCGTATGCGCCTTAACCCTACCAAGTGCTCTTTTGGGGTGTCGCCCGGTAAATTCCTTGGGTTTATGGTCTCGGAAAGGGGAATCGAAGCTAACCCTGAGAAGATCAAAGCCATTCAAGAAATGGTTGCTCCTAGGTGCGTCAAGGAAATACAGGTCCTGACAGGGCAAATTGCTGCCCTTAGCAGATTCTTGTCTAAGTCAACCAAGCACTGTTTGCCATTCTTCAAAGCGTTGAAAAACATAAAAAATTTTGAATGGACGGATGAATGTCAAACTTCCTTTGACAAACTAAAGGGATATCTTATGTCGCCACCTCTTCTCTCCAAACCCATCCCAGGAGAGGATCTTTTTCTTTACTTGGCAATTGCAGAATCCGTCGTCAGTGCAATTCTAATTCGAGAGCAGGATGGACGACAGCTCCCCATTTAAGCAAAGTTCTTTAGGGAGCCGAACCGAGATATCCGAATGTGGAGAAGTTGGCATTCACTTTGCTAATTGCCGCAAGAAAGCTTCGGCCGTACTTTCAGTCTCATATGATAATCATGCTCACTGACAAGCCCTTTAGACGATATTGCACAAGCCCGACCTTTCAGGTCGTCTCGTTCCCTGGTCGATAGAATTGGGAGAGTTTGACATCCATTATCGACCGCGACCTTCAATCAAAGGGCAGGCCCTGACAGATTTCATTGTTGAATGCACCTTCCCCATTGAAGATGAGGAGCCTCTCTCTTTTGCCCAACCTGAACAGTTCGCTTGGACACTCTTTGTGGATGGGTCATCAAACGTAAGTGGGAGTGGTGCAGGATTGATCCTCAATGGGCCAGACAACCTGACCGTAGAATGCGCTCTTCGTTTTGACTTCCAAGCTTCCAACAATGAAGCAGAATATGAAGCTTTGATGGCAGGCATGCATCTTGCTCATGCCATGCGCGCAGCATCACTTTATGCCTTCAGTGATTCAGCGCTTGTCGTAAGGCAGATGTCAGGAGAGTAATAAGCAAAAGATCCAAAGATGGTCGATTATCTGCGTAAGGCGAAAGAAGTAGCCAACACATTCACTCTCTTCAAAATCACGCAGATCCGCAGAGAAGACAATACTTCTACAGATGCACTTTCAAGGTTGGCCTCTCTTGATCCATCAGGATTTGGCCGCACCATCCATCTCGAACTTTTGCATGAGCCAAGCATTATGAAAAAGGAAATTATGCAGACGGAGCATAAGCCGTCGTGGATTGATCCCATCAAGACCTACCTTCAGGACGGCACATTGCCTGTAGACCGAAAGCAAGCCAAAAGTATCATTCTACGCTCGGCCCGATATGCTGTGGTAGAAGATGTGTTATATAAACACTCCTTTATGCTACCCTATCTGCGTTGCCTTACCCCCACTGAAGCAGATTACGCGTTACAGGAGATTCATGAAGGCATCTGTGGTCAGCACCTAGGAGGACGCGCGTTGGCATACAAAGTTCTTCCGCAAGGTTACTACTGGCCTACTATGCAGCAGGATGCTATGAGTTATACGAAGAAATGTGATGCCTGCCAGCGTTTCTACTCCATTCCTAGGCAAGCACCAAGCCCTTTGTCAACATTAAGCAGCCCCATACCCTTCGCGATGTGGGGGATGGACATCCTGGGCCCTTTCCCACTAGCCACTGCTCAGCGTAAATTTGTAATTGTGGCTATTGATTACTTCACTAAATGGGTAGAGGTCAAAGCCCTAGCTTCGATCACTGAAAGGAAGTGCGAAGACTTCTTCTGGCGAGCGGTTGTTTGTCGCTTTGGGATTCTACGTGTGCTAATCACAGACAATGGAAAGCAGTTCGATAATCCTACCTTTCAAACTTTTTGTACAAACTTATCCATTGAATAGCGTTTCACCTCTGTAGCACACCCACAAACCAATGGGCAGACAGAGGTTACCAATCGCACCCTTCTGCAAGGGATAAAGAAGAAACTTGATGGTGCAAAGGGGCTATGGGTGGACGAGTTGCATAAAATCCTTTGGGCTTACAATACCACCACGTGGACTTCTACAGGCAAGACCCTTTTTAGTTTATCATTCTACACAGAGACATTAATTCTCATTGAAATTGGGTTACCATCTATTCGTCTTACAGCATATGACCTAATCCAGAATGAAGAGGCCCTTCGGGCAAATCTCGATCTCTTTGATGAGCAGTGCAAACAAGCAGTAATGTGCCTTACAGCTTATCAACATCGAGTCTCCAAGTTTTATGATCAACGAGTGCGTCCTCGAATCTTTCGCGTAGGTGACTTAGTCCTGCGCCACATCACAGCATCCGCACCACGAGACGCCATTGGAAAACTAGTGCCAAACTAGGAAGGCCCGTATAAAGTTATAAAGCTGGGAGGCCCAGGAGCTTATCACTTGGAAAATATGGATGGCAAAGCAATTCCTCGTACATGGAATGCCACAAATTTAAGGCGCTACTACGCATGAACAAGATCGGAGGGGCATACACACTCCACACTCGGCTACATACTAGATCTTACTCATGTGTAGATCACTTTTGTAAGACTACGGCTTTTCACAGCCTAGTTTTCCTTGCATTCTTTACTTAGCGCCATTTGACCACAGATGTACTTTATCTTTATTATGAATGAGAAGAGTTTGCAAGCAAGAATGCGCAAGCACAAAAATAGAACCTTGATTGCATTAAAAGTTTGACTTTACACGTTAAAGCTCCAAGGCAGCAAAAGAAATTTCAAAAGGCTAAATCTAATAGACAAGGCAATCCTAGTCTAATCATTCTGCTCAGCAGCATCTGTTGGTAACTCCATCTCTTGAGAGCGACCTTCAGCCAGAGGCAGTTGCAGCCTTGAAACAGCCATAGACTCTGACCCGGAAGCACCTAAATTGCAGCTCATAGAAGGACTAGTGAGCGCTGAGAACTAGTAGCTTTCTTGCGTTCAGCTTCTTCGGCTCGACGCTCAGTTTCTGAAGCAACCTCTCGTGCAAACTTATGCTCATAGATGCTCATGTCAAGCTCAGGATGATCTTTTGAGACATCGGTCTTGTATTCATTATAGCATGCACAAGTGCCCATTTGGAGTCATGGAGGCGCTGAACTAAGAAAACCTTGGATCTCTTGAATAGTTGCACTGCCTGAAGAGCTACCGACGACTTCTCGGCCTCCAAATCATGAACATGAGCTGATAGTTCAGCATTCTTTGTGGTCATCCCAGCGTTAGACAACTCTAATCGCTCTACCTTCTTACTCAAGTCTTTAACTTTCTTCTCAGCCCTCCCTGCAAAAGTTGTTCTCTATCATTACTTTCTTCTTCTCCTCATCTAACACCTTGTCTGCAGCAATCAGCTTCTCTGCGCCAATCTGAACCTGCGCCATAGCCTATACGACAAAGAGTTAGGATCAAAACAACAAAACTTTCAAAGGAAAGAAAAGAGAAGAAATGAACCTGAGACATTAGCTGAACAATCCCATTGGCTGTCTCTGTGACGCCGTAGCCAGACAATGTCTTCCTATCCATGGGAATGATTGCATGGCTAGACCAATCCCAGGCCGTGCAGGGAGACTTAAACACTGACTCATCAATAGATACTCCCCAAGCAGGATCATGCGGGGTGTCAGGGCGAACGGAGGATGATGTGGCTCTACTCCCAGCTCTGCTCGAGACTTTTCGCTTCTTGGAAGTCTCTTTAGACTTGTCCACAGAAGTCAAGCCCAAAACAAAGTTTTCGGTTTGAGTCTCCGTTGCCTTTAGCTGAGACCTAGAAATCAAAGCACCAAAATCCAAGTCTTGCATCTCCTCCTCCTCAAGACCATGTATCGAAGCTAGCTCATCAGGGATTATGTCTCCCAAAACTCCTTGGGCATTGAATAGCGGAGGATCTCCTTGCGCATGTGACGACATGTTTCCTGCATGCAAAACAAAAGTAAGATTACCATTCACGATTAGACAAACTCAAGGTTTGGTAAGAGCTTTACCAGGCTCATTTTTGCCCTCTTCCTCTTCATCTTCCTCGTGGACAAAGTCTTGAGGCTCAGGAGGAAAGATGATTCCGCACTCACAGAGCTGAGCATTATTCAAAGGATATCTGGATTCTAAAGGCTCAGCCCCCTTAAGCTTCCCAATGTGCTCGAGGTTAGTCTCCGACAAATTTGTTTCTTTTAGTTCATTACAAGCTCTAGTCTCGCACTCAGTGAGCCACACGTTATAAACTTCACTTCTTTGAGACTTAGGCAATTTAACAAACAAAAATCTCTCCTTCTAATGGTGATTGGATGATGGAGGGTGCGGAAATAGGTTGGCTTCGGCCTTTGGGCATCGACTCAAGAAATACCAACCTACTTGCTTAGTTATCGTACAGATAGTAAAAAACCATCTGAACACTCTAACCCTAGGATTTAAACCTAGTTTATGGCATTGATAGATGAAGAAACTCATGAAACGCCATCTGTGAGGCAAAAATTGGCCTGGCGCAAGCCCATAAGCATTCAAAACCTTGATAAAGAAAGGATGAAGAGGAACTCTAAATCCATGGATGAACATGTCCCAATAAACACCGATCTCGTCGATTGTGGTCATGTTAGCTGATTCATTCTCATCAGAAAGCCTAAGTTTTATAATTGGCAGAATTTCACAGTGCTCACGTAGAAGTTTCAGGTCATAACTACTCAACTTGCTCCTAAGTGTGTGCGTATCAAAAGGTTTAGGGGACTGAGCACTTTCCTTTAAGACTTCCTTAGCAGGAACTCCCCTCGACTCTTGGAAAAGAACTAAGGGAACTCCTGTTTCTAAAAATAAAGGATCAAAGGTAGGCTCTATCCTAACACCTTGAATATCAACGATAGGGTCAGAAACATATTCTTCATCCTCGTTGGACATAATTTTAGATCAAAACAAGAGATTTCAAAGAAAAGTTGGAAACAAGTTTGAAACTTACTTGAAAAAGAAGATGATCTTCAGACTCTACTTAGAAATCTTCTTCAAATAAAGCTCCAAAGATGATCTCTCGCACTCTACACTTTGAGAAATGAAATGAGTTGTGAAAGCGGTAAAAGGGTTTGCCCCTTATAAAGAAACCACAGACCCATCCAACGGATGAGATCTCATGACCATTGAGTTACCCTGGACACGTGGCAAACATCTAAAAATATGACAGGGGTAAATATACCTAATTACCCCACGACGACAACTAAAGTAAAACCGAGTAGACGAGCTACTCAAGTCCTAACCCCTGTCGAGCAGACGAGCATATCAGACCCTCACCACTACTTTTTTCGAGTAGACGAGTTATTGGTCCTAGCCTCTGCAGAACATGAAAATATTGCACAAAGCCGAGTAGACGAGTCCCTAATGAACCTCTGCTAGGCCAAGCCGAGTAGACTAGTCCCTATTGGACCTCTGCTCGGCCAAGCCGAGTAGACGAGTCCGTAGTGGACCTCTGCTCGGCCAAGCCAAGTAGAGGAGTCCGTAGTGGACCTCTACTCGGCCAAGCAGAGTAGACGAGTCCCTAAGAGGACCTCTGCTAGGCCAAGCCGAGTAGATGAGTCCCTAGTGGACCTCTGCTCGGCCAAGCCGAGTAGAGGGGTCCGTAGTGGACCTCTACTCGGCCAAGCAGAGTAGACGAGTCCCTAAGAGGACCTCTGCTGGAGCCAAGCCAAGCCGAGTAGACGAGTCCGTAGTGGACCTCTGCTCGGCCAAGCAGAGTAGACGAGTCCCTAAGAGGACCTCTGCTAGGCCAAGTCGAGTAGATGAGTCCCTAGTGGACCTCTGCTCGGCCAAGCCGAGTAGACGAGTCCCTAGTGGACCTCTGCTCGGCCAAGCCGAGTAGACGAGTCCCTAAGAGGACCTCTACTCGGCCAAGCCCAGTAGACGAGTCCCTAAGAGGACCTCTACTAGGCCAAACCGAGTAGATGAGTCCTTAGTGGACCTCTGCTCGGCCAAGCCGAGTAGACGAATCCTTTAAAGGATTTCATTCGGCCAAAGTTTCCAAAAAAAAAAACAATAATTTCATATTCTTCTTAAAAGAAGAATATAGAATGAGGGGCAAATGATATGAGTAAAAAATATCATCATGACACTTAACATTTTCTGGAGATGTTAAACCTCATGAATAAATGTAAAGTGGGGACTAACCACCTTCCCACCATTTACACCATTCATTGAGGCAGTAACCTCCCCATTCAAGACAATTAACTACCATTAATGGGAATAATGTCTCATTAATCCGGTAAAACTCCCTAATTAAATGGGAAAGTAAATAAACACTAAGGAAGACCCTATAAAAGGAAAATACGGGAACCAAGAAAGGCAAGTGAATTCATTTGAGTATACATTATAATCTCCTGAAATATCTTCTGACTTAGGCATCGGAGATTTCCGCCGGAAATCCTTCCGGCAAATCACCGGTGTTGTTTTTTTCTTGTGCAAGCTTATTCACGAATCAAGTTTCACATTTCATCTGTAACAAATCGGATAATGCACTTGTTTTTACCTAAAACAGTGGTTAACATTCTTTATAAATGCCAACACAAATTTCCTTTAGTTACCTCATTGTGAATGACATGGAAGCAATGTACAGCCAGTAGAAGTTAAATGGATAATGCCCTTGTTTTCATTCCGCTTTGTTCCACTTTCTTCACAGCCAACTGCGTGCCAATTTCTTTTCTCAGCATTGCTTGACAAGCTTATATGACTGCTTTTGTAATAAGACTGCCCTAACCACTGTTTAGGAATTGGAATTAAATTGTTCAGATGAGTGAACAAATGTTATAATGACCCCGTTTAAGATAACTCTAGTTTAAGAGAACTCTAGTATTACTGTTTTCCTGTCTACACATCAAACAGCTTTAGTAAGTCGCGTGAATTGAAAGAACACATAAGCTTCAGCTTTAGAGCTTTTGTTAATTTGCTTTGGAATGGGTCTCGGGGGTTAATCTTTGTTGAACATGATAATATTGTTGCGGTCCCCTTTTTTTACGGCTTAAGCTTTTTAAGATAATTGTTAACTGAACAATTCTGATTTCTTCCACCTGCATATGAGGCTTGAGGGTAAAGTGTGGCTACATATGGAGGCGTTTGTTTGGTCCTGTATCTCTGTGATTCATAATTAAATTTAGCTACTTTCTTTGCCCATAAATGTTGGTAGTATAACAAATTACGTCATTCCCTTCTTAACTATTCGAGTTGAGGATTTGCTATCATACGATATTAATGTTGTGAATTAAACAAACTAAAATACGGAGTATTTTAATTCCATGCTTTATCATCTGTTCCACCAAACCTACTAGGCCTGCATGTGTGATCGTTAGATCTATCAATTAAACATACAAGGTGATAGTCAACTCAATGGTTTGAAGTTCTCAAGTATCAAAGATATATCAGGATTATATTTTGGTTCTTTTGAGTTAAGAGTGTTTAAATCCTATGTTTGCCTCTGAGAAACAAATCGAATTATAGGCTGATTGAGTATCCTATGAACTTGAGTAGAATTATTCACATTTTATCCACCATGAATATCTGTTTTTGGTAACTGCCATTATCGCACTTTCTCCAATTAATCCCTTCCGATGCTAGAAACATTACATCAACCGACTAATAAAGCCACTGCAGGAGTCTGCGCGCAAACGGATTCATTATGCATTATTACTTGTTTATATCTCCTATATATTGCATTAACCGGCAGTTTTTTTGTTGCATGCAGTATAATGTACTCGAGATTAAGCTGATAACGTAACGACTAAGGTTTAACTGTTTAAGTCTCTTCAGAAGTGAGATATTTGAGTTAACGAAGTTTCATGGCCGTGACATTATAAATGAAGGAGAAAAAAGTTGCATGATTCACAGTACTTTGCAGGACTTCCCAAATGCTATATGGATATGGTTTAAAATCCCCCCTCACATGAAGTGTCCCAGTCAATCCCCTTCATTTTTGCAAGACACTAGCTTTGTTCTAGTCTCCATTGAAGCCAAATTAAAGCCTGTTTAAGCTAAAAAGGCATATCCAAATAGGCCCTCAGCAATTCATTCCATGATGATTATCTCAATCATACAGTAGCTTGCATGTCTTCACAAAAGCTCAAGAACATCATGATACCCTTTTACAATTCCATAATCAGTTAATTTAATCTGATTTTCCAGCATGCTCGTGAGATTGCATCTCACCTGCACGTGCCAATGAGACTATTAACAGACCTTGGGAAAGTTGATAGTTATTAGATCCCTAAGAGGCCGAATAAAAAGATTCCCTTCCAATAGATCGTCAGAACCCTAAACCCTTGATGAAGTGAAGAAGTCAAACTTGATATTCTGTGGGTGTCTGGTGCTTTGCCATCAAAAGTGCACTGTGAAGGTTTGACTTTAGCATAGGCACCAGACTTTGAGAGAGGCATCCCAAGTTTGACCTAGGCAAATATGGATCTAGTGGCAGCCACGTAACCCAACCGTCCACATGTGCAGACCCATTTTCCAATTATTTTTGCCTTCTTCTGCTGTATAAGTCGAGTCGTACCTAATGGATTTTCTGGAGGCAATTCACATGGCGTAGGCCATAGGCCATAGGCCACAGGCCATAGGCCACAGCCCACAGACTCCGCAGCGCCTCTGTCCTTTGGACCATTATTTGGTGCTGTGCTTACGTTATTCCTTATCCTCGGGTTTATGCAAAAATGGATGTATGAAAATGAATTTTAAAATGGTAAGGAAGAAGCAAGTCTTGTCCTAGATTTGGTTGATTTGTGTAGTGGCATAATTTGCTGTTATTAATTTGGCTTCCATAGACACTAGAAACGGGTTGTAATTTACGGGGTAAATTTCAAAATCCAATTTTGAAGGTGCGTAATTAAATAAATATTAAATTAGTACGTCAGCTGACTGATGACGTTAAAAAGTTTAATAGACAATACCGTCATTATAAAAAAGAAATATCTTAAAAACGTGTGACACTATCATAATTGTTCAATTTTTCTCTTTCTTAATTTAATCAAAACAAAAAAAAACTTTCTCTCTCTCTCTCTCTTCAAAGTTTTGTTTTTGTCTATGTGTAGAATTCTAATGAATGCCAAAAGATCTATAAAATTAATTAGACTATGATTTAACTCATTTTTTCTTCTTCTTTTCTTTCCTGAAGAAGAAAAAATCATTTGTACTCATAACTCAAGTTGGATAATTATCAAATAGCTCAAAAGAAAATCTTTAGGTAATTTCTTTAATTTATTGAGTGGTCTTTAACGCTCTTTTGTTTGTCTTGTTTAAAATATATTTGGATTCTTTAGGGCCCGTACGCTTACGAGATTTTTTTCTGTATTCTATATTCTGTTTTTGGTTTCCAGAATTTAGTATTCAGTTCTAAAATCGTATTGTGTACTTTTACTTTTTTCCGTATCTATTTTTTCAATTTTTTCTGTACGTTTATCATTTTTATTTTCGTTTTTACCAACTTTTTCTGAATCAATTCATTAATGGACCCCACTATTTTCATTTCTAAGAAGACCCAGTGAAATGAGTGGTCTAGTTTGGTGAGTGTTTGTTGAAACATGGTGGTAGATATGAGGGAGAAGAGGTGGTGTTCTGATTAGGAGAATACAGTTCGAGAAAAAGGTGAAAACACCCTTTGGGTGTTTTCAGCTTTTTTGACACTATTTGGAAATTTTTTTCAAAACGGAATTGAAAAAACGTAAACGTACACGAAAAAAGACATCTTTTTCATCATCATTACAAAAATGAAAACTGAAAAACGTAAACGTACAGCCCCTTATTCTCTCTCTCCCTCTCTCAAACACCCCCCTCCTCTATATCTGACCAAATTAGAACCGTTACCCATCACCCCCGTTATCATCATCATCCACCAAAACCACCCGACAACCACCACTACCGCTGCCCCACCTAACACCGCCGCCAACCACTGCGTGTCACAGCCGCCGTCACAAACCCAATACTTGTTACCCATCGTCCCCATTATCACCATCATCCACCAAAAGTACTAGACCACCACCACCATTAATGCCATCGCATAACACCGCCGCCGACCACTGCGTGTCACCACCGCTGCACCAAATTGGCGCCCTTACTACCACGGCAGATGGCGTCCCCTTCACTTTACTGACTCACCGTCGACAAGGGGCCGACATTAACACCCTTCCTTCAGATTTGCGCCACCATGGCAAGGGGCACCCTTGCAACCGCGCAGCGGCATGACAGAACCGTGCCATGGGGGTACAAGCTGAAATCAACAGCATAACAACCACCGTGCGCCTGTTACAGCCATCACCGCCCCGATCTCTTTCGACGTCGCACCAATTTATGGTCAGCCTGTATGTGGCTGTATGCACTGGGTACTGGGTAGTGGGGTGAGGGGAGGGGGTTGTGGTGGCTGGGACAAGACTGTATGCACTGGGTACTGGGTGGTGGTGGGTTGGTTGGGGGAAAGGGTAGGTGGTGGGTGCCGGCAACAACTCTATGGAGTGTTAGGCGTGTATGGTGGGAGTGGGAAGGGTAGTGGGGACATATTGGGGGGTGGGGGTGCCTGCGGAGATTCTGCGAGGGGTGTTCGTTGAAAAGACATGTTTACCCCTCTATTTGGACAACCGCCCACCTCTTTTTAATAGAGAGACGATTTTGGGTCCAATTCAAAATTTGTAAATGTTAGGGTATTTAGCAATGGCATTGAAACCACAAAATTTTGGGAAAATGAAATAATTCTTTGGGGTTTCAGTGCAATTTACCCTGGTACAAAACATTCTAGTTCTAGGATAAAAAAGACACAGAATCCATTTGCTGGTTGAATTTCAACTACAAACTATTAAAACATGACACCACTACTGTACTTAGCAACTCTTCACCATCCTTTTGCATGAACTCCATTCAGCACCAACTCTTGATTCTCCTTCCTCCATTGATTGCTCGGCCAATATCCTTTCGAGCTCGCTTGGCCGACAAGGAACCGTAAGTGCTCCCTCGTGATCAAACCCGTACTCTTCGGCTGCTTGTTCCAATAGTCTCAGGAACACTGGATGAGCTAAATAACTCAATGGCACCACGAATCTCTTGAATTCATCATCGTCCGCTGCTATGACAGCAAAGTGTCCTTCTTTAACGTCGTCTGGCACGGTGGTCGACTCATTCACTTCCTCGAACTTACCAGTGTTTGAAGCAGATCTCTTACCTAATATAAGACTTCTTTGTAGCTTCTCTACCACGTTAAGCTTCACAATTCCACTCTTTTTCTTGCCACTCATCCTAAGCTTTGCCATTCTTTTGCTTCTTTTAATCACCCTCAAAGTGCCTTTACCCATCATATAAGCTCCCAATATATATTGATAGTCCAAGCCCATTACGAGATCGATAGAGATAAGGTGATTGATTGAGACAGACACAGATAGAGAGAGAGAGTTGGCATGGTTAGACTGACTCTTGCATGAGTGTCAAGTATGGGAGACCACTGCATGTGAGCGAAGTTTCATCTCAACCATGAAACGTCCCTTTCGATAGTCACATCTGCTTTTTTGTTGTCATGAAAACTCAATTTAGTTTGGTTAGCCTTGATCTTTCTATGTAGCCTACTTCATCGGTACGCTTTAACTTTGATCTACTATTGTCAAGCAAACAAATGGAAATGTTGGTACAAAAATTTATTTTCTACCCACTCATATACAACAGGGTACTTGCAAGTACTCAACCGACGGATGGATGTTTAAGCCGTGATATTGACTAATGCAAATTTATAGTCCGCTGCAAATTGTTGATACCCTTAAAGCTGTCATATTGACCACGACTTTTCCATGATTGAAATAGTCCCACCGTATCACATCTCATAGGTGGAGAATATACCTCGACTCTCTTTACATGGCTTGTAATTTTCAAGCCCTGTTGCTTCTACCATTCTTTCTTCTCCATTTTCACTTCGATCAACAATAATGCTTGAGCATCTTCCTTATTGCTAGCGGCGAGCAGTATCAGGGTTGTACATTTTCGTTTCACCAACCGGGACTTTGGCATTACTGCTCAACGTAATTTAAGATGCTAGACGAATAGCGGAAAACACGTACAAACACATAAAATTGTGTTTGATCCACAGAAGGAGGCTTTGATTGCCTACATAACCGATGGACTTCAAGAATGTAATCCTAGGTAGTTTGACCAATGACTACAGTGGTGGTTCCGGTTTTGTATCCGAATTTGATAGCGGAGAACTCTGTAAAGTGTTCTATTAAAAAGTCAGGTTTTTTCTTGATAGATACTTTATTCATGTATTTGTTATTATTTCTTCTTAGGGTTGCAAAGATCGCAGAACTTGTTTGAACTCATTATTCATTTCCATAGCATGCTAAGTTTTTCTGATTTTTGATGGTTGTTCACAGTTGCTTAGCTCAATGTTTCTTAAATCTGTTTTACATGTTAAAGCCTGTTATCCAATGTAAAAGCATGCTCGAGAGGAAGGTAAGCCCACTGATATCAAGTATTCCCAAATCATAATAGTTGACTAAGCAATTATTTCCAAATCACAATAGTTGATAAGAAAGACAGCAACAAATTTTTATGATTTTAATTAATCCGGCTTTTATATATTTCAATTTTCCTGAATGTTGGTTAACAATTACCATGATAAGTTTATAGCTGTTAAGCTTTGTTGCTTTTCTTTTCATCTAATTAATAAGATTTTTGGTGCAATATAGGTTTGATATTTGGTGTAACAGAGAGCTCCGCGCGTGACAGCTGACTAGTCAATTCAAAGAGCAGCAGCACATCCCTAGCTATCAGGGAAGCCTGAACATGGGCAGCAAACCAGGGATATCAATAAATCCATATACAGACAGATTGTGGATATCTGTAGCTAAAATATCCCATTCCGTAAAATTCAGCTGGTACTAAGAATTGAGGTACAAAAAGCGCATAAAAACGCAAGGGAAGCTGTAAGCTCAAGTTATACTTTGACTTGTGAATGGTAATTGCTCTCACAATAATAATTTGATGCTCATTTCTTTTCTTTTTTTTTTATTTTTTTTTAATCTAATTAATGCACAATGGGTCAAAAACTGATACTCTTTGGAGGGCTCAGGTGCTGGTTCCCAATTTTGTTTATTTTGGAACAAGTTTGTAGGTCAATAAAACCCGGTAAGGCACAAGAGACTGAACTTCATTGAGAATATAAAGTCAGAAACAATGCCTTGCATCTTGATTATACAAACATTTGGTTAGGTTTGTTGTTTTTTAACTTGACAATTCGTAACTCAAGTCTAGCCGTCCTTATAAGCAAGCGATTCAAAATAAGAAAAGTAGGTATATAACCGCGCGCTCCTCTCGACAAGAATGGACACTTCAATACAGGAGGACCTACTTAAATGATTCAGCATTTTCTGTAGTCTTGGGCGTTCTACCTAGTCTTTAAGCCACTTGAAAAAATACTGGAAGAAAGCATCATGAAATGTGTTGACGTTGAAGGCACTGTCTCCGTGACGATTACATCCAGCTCTTAATTAATAGATATTTTTTGTACAAGCAAATATCTTCCTCTAGCACTTTTTCAGTGATGAGCAGCAGACAGTCCTACTGCAACTTGGTCCACGTTCTTACAGTGAGAAGGAATCTGTATTCTACTCCGTACTTGAATGGGGCAGCACACTAACATGGTGCCATAATGCAGAGAAGGTTATAGTCAATGAGGGGCCTCCGAGGCCCTGTTCCGTTTATATTTGATCCCGTCTTTGGTTGTGGGAAGGAAAATTAGGTTTACCTGGGACTTTCGTACCCTTTGGCATAGAAAGTGAGTGAACTTGTGAATCACATAGTTATGCGTGTGCTCTCGGACTAGGTAGATGTATAGTGGCGCATGTATTTTGTACATTCTATGTGGCAACAGGCCGCCCACCGAGTATGAACTTTCTGCGGAAAAAGTGCAGACATCACAGGACCTACAAATATATCAGAAGTAATGGATGATTCAAGCCTCTCTTGGAACAAAATAATTTATGAAAACTGCATCTGTCTCGCTCTGTGTGGGAGCTACTTAGCACTTTTTATGGGGCTAGATATCACGCTTAGGGTTTCCAGCTAAGATCTATCCAAGATGCATGCAAGCTATGGTTTTCGAACTTTTCTAGCAAAGGTTGTTTCAAATGATGTGTGTCCATTTGATGTTAGCATTTTGGGTTAAGTTATTGCTTTAACACTTTCTGTCACGTGCAAACTTTTGATTGCGCGTGAAAAGATAAATCAAATTGTAATACCTCTATTAAGTGTACATGTAAATAAAATATAAATTACACTATCATAAGGGGACCGAGTACGCAAGTGAGAACAATCAAACTTAAGACCTTCTCAAAATAATGCAATGCTAAAAGTCATTAATTGCTCTAAAAGAGAAAATGAGCCAAACAATGACACCTTCTAACACCAATTTTGCAACTTTTAGCCAATGCTCCAGCAATATATATGGTGAATGTTACAACTTTCTTGCCAACCTTTTTGTCAATATTTTGGACAGAAGGGGTGCAAAAACTATAAGCATCGAGAGAAAAGGGGGCAATCAAGCTTGATATCGAGTTATACGCAGATGCAAGAGTTTGACCTTCAATACTGGTTGTAGCTACGGAATGCAACTGAATCCTCCTTCCAGTGACGGAATATCGTTGCTCAATCTGAATTTTGCAACACCATTCAGGTGATCGCTAAAACTCGCTATAAGCGTAGAAAGACTAAAGGTTAACAACGTTTTACGCGACTGACGACAACAATGCTGCCATAGATACGTGTGGAGATAACCCACAACGTTTATGCAGTTAAGCATTATTAAAAACTTTTTGATGGGGATTGTACTTCTAACAAAGACTAGGGTTAAGGTGAGTGTCAAAAGTGGAGAGTTGCTCATTCAACTTGAGAGTGGAGGGACAGGAATCATTCCAAACAACAGCTGCGGGAAAAGAATTGGATCTAAATCATATTCAAGTTTGATCTTGGATCACGTACTGCAGAGCAACGATAAACTCGCTCCTACAAGCATACTTATGGTCACATAGTTATGGCCTTCTCATCATTATGATTTGCTTTAATTTAATGCATCCAATAAAATAGATAACTGAGAATGAAGAATTGAGCAGTGTTACGACAGCATCTTTTTATGACTCACGTAATGTGAGTATTATTTTCAATAAATGTTGCAGCAAGTTTTTGTCAGTAGACAAGTTATCAGAAGCAAAATCTCTGGCTAGATTTGCATGTGATGCAAGAGAAAAATGTTTCTATGAATCGGTTCTAAGCACCACAATAGCAGATGGTGATTGGAATGGTAACGCAGGCTCAAGACAGGACTTTGAAAGTGCTTCAGTGGCTTAAAAAGTTTAATATTACAGTAACATGATTTTGAGAAACTTTTGAAACGGATTGTAGTTTGTATAATTATATTTGTATATACGATGCAGACTGCTAAAGGCCGGGAGGTCATGTAAACCTATCTCAGTAATAATTTTCTAGCATTAAAAACTCCCAAATAAAAGAAGTTAAAAGTCTAAGTTTTTAGTGTTGTTGCTAATTAGCTTTCTCGATAAACAAAATCTGAAAAAGTCCCCGATTTCAAAATTTCCATCCAAGACTTCTTCACTTTAGCTATACTAATAATGGTCTTTTCCACCGGATTACAAAAGCTTCATTGTTGCATGTGTCCTGTTAACATCATGTTTGGCCTCATCAATCCTTTTGACACATGAACTTCCTTAGGGCTCAGGCAGGGGCTGGTCCCCTAATACTTGTCATGTAGGTTTTGAAGGGGCAGGACCCCGTAGAGCACTTAATTGACACACATGTAGGGTTTGAATAATCGATGAACCGGAAAAAAAAAGTGCAATAAGTGCACTACCTGTGAGGATAATGTCCACGTACTGCGACATTATTGTTTTCCTTCCCTTTCCACCACATCATTGCAAATAACAGTCGATATTATATGTATAGATTCCAGAATATCATACATGGGTGTTAATCGATAAAGTAAATAAATTATAGCTGCAACTCGGATTGTAGAAAAATAAACTATATCTTTATTTGCAAATTTAACTTAAAATGAAAATTTTTGTTTGAAAATTTCCCCCTTACAGTCAAGTGATGTACTAAGGATACCATTAAATTACGACTGTCATCAGGCGTGGAGACCTCCTGAAAGCTATCGATGATAATGGGGAGGGACGGATGCAGGTTTCCCAAGATCTGCACCCGCCCCGCCACACAAAAATATGTTATACTTTTAGGATTTAGATGACGATGTATGGTCCTCTTGCACTTATATTGGTAATATTGGTCGTTGATGACTATTATTGGGTTTATAGAAATTCCATGTTGAGATTATGTCATCTTAATGCTTCACATTGCCATTCCTACACACACACCTTTTGGTAATGCCAAAGGGAGAGCATGACTTGGTTAAACATTTAGTTGTGTTCGTTGGATATTGTTGGCATTAATTGAGGGGGAGCATATATTACGATGAAATATGCATATAAAGACTTGGCAGAAGCTTACATCCTTGAATCACGTACTATCTTGTTACTCTTGAAAAATGCATGAAGTAAATGAGATGATTCAGCTACATTGCCTATCTTTCTTTGGATCATGATTGAACTCTTGATGTCATCCATATAAGTTCATGAGTTATATGCACCTCATGCCATTATCTTGCTCATAACTATCTCTTCACACACACATACCCTTGTCTCTTTGTTGATGACAAAGGGGGAGAATAATCTTGATTCTATGTGCTATGTGATTGTGTGTTTTTAAGAGAACATTAGAGGAAGAGCGTATCTTGTTTTAGCTAGGGAAGCTAGCTACGAGCTTAATTGCTATGTGAGTATACAAGAAATGATTGAATGTTCTATGTGAGATTTTTGTGCTTAATTGACTATCATATGATACATTTTACCCTGTATAGAATCAATGTTTGTCATCATCAAAAAGGGGGAGATTGTTAGCCCTATGGTTGGATAACCTAGGCTTACATCTTGTTTTGATGATAACTACACATTGATTACGTTCTAATGTGTGCTTTGAGTGGATTCTTAGTAGATATATATATATATATATATATATATATATATATATATATATATATATATATATATATATATATATATATATATATATATATATATATATATATATATATGACACTCATGAAGACACATTTGAGAAGTTGGATTGAAGCGAAAGAAGCTTAAAGTTATAGTGGACATACTTTGGAAGCTTCATCAAGTCCTATGTCAAAGAGCAAGAAAGAATGCAAAGGCTAAGTTACTACGATTATGATTGGTCTTTACTATTATGTAACTAGTCTTGGTTTGATGGTTGTATTGATGATTATTACCTAAAAAGACCTTAGGACACCTTGTGCATTGCATGTGAGTTCATAACCTTTCACACAAGTGTGGTTCTTGAAAATGAGTGAACTTTGGAGCTCACTCAGATTTTCTCAAAAACTATTTTGGTGCCAATCTTTTCATATCTTGATAAAACTTTTCATTAGCTTTCCAACGCAAAAAACGGCACCTCAATCCGATTTTTCTAGAGAAAGTTATGCCCAAAATAGGAAAGGGGGTTCCGTGAGGCAGCTGATAGGCAGTAGGGTAATACAGTCGACTGTATTTGAATACAGTCGACTGTATTTGAATCCAGTCGACTGCATTCCAATGCAGTCGACTGCATTGGTCAAAATTCAGTTCCAACAGCTATTTTTGAGGACAAAACTCCAACGGCTATTTTAGAGGGATTACAGTCGACTGCATTGGGAATACAGTCGACTGCAATGGCAGTTTTGCCCACATTTTGCCTCTAACGGCTATATTTCATTTGCTCTCTATATAAATGATTTGGGGCTTCATCATACACCATGGAAACCACATTCTAAGCCTTCATTCATTAGAGAAACATCAAGGCTCATAGATTAAACTTTTCTCTCTTCATCTTCATGATTTTACATCATTAAAGAGAGCATCTTTGTGAGCAATTCTTTGATTGGGAGTGAGCATTCTTCAAGTCATCAATTCTCTCATCTCTCTATTGTACTAGGGCTTCATTTTTCAATTCTCTCATCTCTCTATTGTACTAGGGCTTCATTTTTCAATTCTCTCATCTCTCTATTACGATGAAATATGCATATGAAGACTTGGCAGAAGCTTACATCCTTGAATCACGTACTATCTTGTTACTCTTGAAAAATGCTTGAAGTAAATGAGATGATTCGGCTACATTGCCTATCTTTCTTTGGATCATGATGGAACTCTTGATGTCATCCATATAAGTTCATGAGTTATATGCACCTCATGCCATTATCTTGCTCATAACTATCTCTTCACACACACATACCCTTGTCTCTTTGTTGATGACAAAGGGGGAGAATAATCTTGATTCTATGTGCTATGTGATTGTGTGTTTTTAAGAGAACATTAGAGGAAGAGCGTATCTTGTTTTAGCTAGGGAAGCTAGCTACGAGCTTAATTGCTATGTGAGTATACAAGAAATGATTGAATGTTCTATGTGAGATTTTTGTGCTTAATTGACTATCATATGATACATTTTACCCTGTATAGAATCAATGTTTGTCATCATCAAAAAGGGGGAGATTGTTAGCCCTATGGTTGGATAACCTAGGCTTACATCTTGTTTTGATGATAACTACACATTGATTACGTTCTAATGTGTGCTTTGAGTGGATTCTTAGTAGATATATATATATATATATATATATATATATATATATATATATATATATATATATATATATATATATATATGACACTCATGAAGACACATTTGAGAAGTTGGATTGAAGCGAAAGAAGCTTAAAGTTATAGTGGACATACTTTGGAAGCTTCATCAAGTCCTATGTCAAAGAGCAAGAAAGAATGCAAAGGCTAAGTTACTACGATTATGATTGGTCTTTACTATTATGTAACTAGTCTTGGTTTGATGGTTGTATTGATGATTATAACCTAAAAAGACCTTAGGACACCTTGTGCATTGCATGTGAGTTCATAACCTTTCACACAAGTGTGGTTCTTGAAAATGAGTGAACTTTGGAGCTCACTCAGATTTTCTCAAAAACTATTTTGGTGCCAATCTTTTCATATCTTGATAAAACTTTTCATTAGCTTTCCAACGCAAAAAACGGCACCTCAATCCGATTTTTCTAGAGAAAGTTATGCCCAAAATAGGAAAGGGGGTTCCGTGAGGCAGCTGATAGGCAGTAGGGTAATACAGTCGACTGTATTTGAATCCAGTCGACTGCATTCCAATGCAGTCGACTGCATTGGTCAAAATTCAGTTCCAACGGCGTACACAATTGATCTTTGTAAAAGGATTGTGATCAAGGCTTGGGTTTGTCAAGTCTTGGGTGAGCTTTGTGGATTCAAGGCTTGTGCTTGGTGTGGGGATATCACCAAGTGTTGTTAGGATTTTGATCTTGACCCGGAAGAAGATTGTTGCTAGTGGATTCTAGTGCTCTTGCAAGGGACTTCCTTGAAGAGGTGGATGTAGGATTGAGGGTAGTTCAAGCCGAACCATTTAAATCTCCTTGTCAAGTATCTCTAACTCAATCTCTTTACTTATTGCTCTTTAATTGTTTGAGATTGTTTAGTTAGCATCTTCATTGAATTATTACTTGGTTTGATTGAGATTTATGATTGTGCTTAGTTTAAATTCCCCATTAATTTTCCAAAACCCTATTCACCCCCCTCTAGGGTTGTTTTATTGGTTTCAAGTGGTATCAGAGCCTCGGCTCTTGATTTTTTGGACAACACCTAGAGAGTTAAAAGATCATGAAGTTTCCTAGTCTTGAGGGGAGTTCTATTACTCGACCTCCACTTTTTGATGGGTCTTCATATAGTATATGGAAAATTAAGATGAGATGATTTTTAGAATCTTTAGATTATGAAATGTGGGGAATCTTTGAAGATGGCCCTTATGTTCCAACCAAGTGGATTAGGAATAAGCTTGTGCCAAAAGAGAAATCCGAATTTAATGACTATGATAGAAATATGCTTTGCTTGAATTCTAGAGCTGAGAATTGCCTTGTTTGTGCTCTAAACACAAATGAACTTAATCGAGTTATTATGTGTGATTCGGCTAAGAGTATGTGGGACACACTTCAAGTCACTCATGAAGGGACTTCTTTCCTACAAGATTCAAAGATGAATTCATGGCATAGAGAATATGAATTGTTTCAAATGTTTTCTGATGAATCTATTATGGAAATGAATTTTCGTTTCACTAAAATTGTTAATACTTTGAAACAATTAGGAAAAGATTTCTCTAACAGTGATCTTGTGAGAAAGGTGATTAGGACATTACCTAGAGAATGGAATGCAAAAATCACCGCACTTCAAGAATCAAAGGATCTCAATACCTTCCCGTTGGATGACGGTCTTCTTCGGCCGTTTAATTTTTTTTTGTCCGGCAGTCTTCTGTTCTTCGTCTTTGATGTTGTCTCGCCGCAGATCTTCCCCCATAGCCCCCCCCCTCCTCTCCCCCCCTCCCATCCGCTTGTGCCAGTGTGTGTGCGGGGAAGGGGTTGCTTGCGTGCATGACTGTGAGGTGGATGGGGTTGGGTGGGTGGGGGGGGGGGTGCTGTGTGTGTGAATTATTAAAGAATAAAAGAGAGAAAGGAAAAAAAAGAGTAACGATGTCAAAAGAACGGCGCACATGGCCTCATCGTTGTTTATATCATTTTTTTTTCTTCATAATGACAGTCTTACTCTTCAAACGTTTTAATGACATCTGTTTCTGTTGGCCGAGATATAGATTTTATACGTTTTTTAAAGGTGAATGCTTTTTTGACGCACCTTAAAAGTTAGGTACTAAATATAAAATTGAAGGTATAATTTTGAGATTTGCCCTAACTTACAAGGGTGGACTTGCGTCACAGAATTACCTAATGCAAGTGTGAGTCAAAGCAAAAGTGAGAGCATGAGATTTGTCAAAGTGAATTTCTGTTTGAAGGTAGGAGCGCAGAGGAAATGCGAGAAGCAGTGGTGAGGCCACATGTTGACTGTGGTGGATACTTGCTCACCTTGTTCTTTGAATTTCCTTTTTCTACAATCCAGATTTCAATAACTTTCTTGAAAAAAAACATTGAAAAATGTAGACCTTTAAGCTTTGTTCACCTCGAGTATGATAGAACTTGTATGAAGTAAGATTATTTTGCCCACCTTAATTATAAATACCAACCTCACCAAGTAAGAGTGAGAGCAAAAATAATATCTAATGTAGGATGTTAACCTACTTTATAAGGATTTGGTGACTTGAGACTGAATTGGAGATAAGAACTTCACTAAGTACTTTAGATGGATCTGAGATGAAGGTTATGAGAATAAAACCAAACAATTTGCTCGTCTAATGGCTACTTGACCTTTATAGAAGAGACTAGTCTTATCAAGGAACTTAGTTGTACTGGACCTAACACTCACTTTCAAGTTTGAATACTTTGATTAAGCAAATCATGGCAAAAATTACATTATTTGGAGATTGAGAAGGGAAAAAATAATACGTGCTGACTCTTAGCGTGACACTTGTCACACTACTCAGATCAGATATCTATTTTGGTGCACCTCCTATCCCTTTATCACTAGGAGTCTTAATCATCTCGATTTCTCTCTTCAGGATAAGTATGAGATGATTGCCTTTTGGTAGGAGAAGGTAGCTCTTCTCTGTATAAATATGCATGTTGGACATTAGGACTTATGTTCACAACTCATATATTGAGTCCTCGTTCAGATATTGACTTAGGTATAAGAGAGTCACCGTTGAATCCCTATTCGGCGAGTCAATGATGTCTTGTTTGTGCTGTCCAAATGCATTCTTGAGCTCCCTTCGGTCCTCATAGGTTTTGACCATAGTATTTTGGCACCATTCAAGGGACCCGAACAACTTTGCTCACCATTCGCATGGCACTAATCTCTGAACACCCTGATTCACCTGACCAGGCTAACCTAGAAGAGCAAGATGGCGAGACAGCTCATGAGTCCTCTTCTACGTTGACCCTTGGAGCTGTATCTCATCAAGCCACAGAGGAACACGGAAAAGTCACTATCAATCCTCCTCTCAATATGCCAGCTCTCGAGCTAAAACCTACTGAGTGCATGCAACCAGTCCGTTATCTAATCCCCTTGAGTGCCCTACCTCAGCTGCAACCATCATCGTTAGAACTCCTACCCCTTCAAGAATTATGGTTGAGTAGCCCGACACCACCATTCAAGCTATGCAAAAGTTTGTCAAAAAAGTGCAAGCCTCGATTAATCACCCTCTTTGGCCACATCGAGCACAACGAACGACTACCATTCAGCGGCAATCTATCCACTGACATCTCATTTATCCTCTTAATAATGAAGGTTCTCATATCCAGCGTCCAAAGTCACCCAACAACCAAGTGCAAAGAAAACCTCCCCTCATGCACCATAAGGATGACAACATCGAAATATCTGGTGATGAGGAGCCCTATTATTAGACCTGGCAAACCGGTATACTCGTAGGGTACGAGTAAAATTCGATCGGGTCTGGATAAAAACGGGTCGGGTAAATTTTACTTGATGTTTCCCGGGTAGACTTTTCTTGGATCCATACCCTACCCAGGCGGGTAGGGTATTACCCGCAGGTAAAACATTAATTGTTACAATTTTTTAATCAAATATTCCTTCCTTCTTAAATGTTATCCCCTTTCTTTCTTCTTTTATTACACAAAACACAATCAGATCTTCAACATTGCCAATTATTACAATAATCAATTTCCATTAAGATCTATTACACAACAACATAAAATCATTATCAGGACTCTTGAATAACAAAATAGAACAAAAAAAAATTCAAGATCAGTAGATCTAGTGGCGATGGTCAACCGTAGATCGACATTGCCAATCACAATAATCGATCCCCATTAACATCTATTACACAGCCTCCATAAAATCAAGATCAAGATTCTTGAAGAAACAAAAAAAACAAAAAAAAAATAAGATCAGGATTCTTGAATAAAGAAAATAAAACCAAAAAAAATTACAAGATCAGTAGATTTTGTGCTGATGGTCAATAGTAGATGTGGTATTGACAGAGAGAAGATCGATGATGAAGTGATGATCGGCGACGGAGGACGAAGTGGCCATCGGCAATGGAGAGACGAAGGGCAACAATCGGTGACTTACTCGATCCGTGGCTGTGATGAAGGATTGACGAGGAGGGTGGCAGAGAATGAGGGGGAAGACGGAGTAAAGGATGGTGGTGGTAGATCTCGTAAAGAAAAATGAACGGGTGAAGGTGTGAGAAGTGAGAAGTGAGAAGAAGGGTGAAGAAAAATGAAAGGGAGAGGCTTAGGGCACAAACGATTCCATACATAGTTTGAAAAATGGGTAAATCGCGGGTAACACGTAACTCGACTAGGACCGGCCCGAAAATTACGGTTTGGTTCAGCTACGAGTAGCACACACACACACACACACACACACACACATATATATATATATATATATATATATATACCGTACTCTGGATTTTTGGTCGGGTACGGGTCAACCCGTGGGTACGGATAGAAAATTGCCAGGTCTACCCGTTATCCCAGGCATGCACAACCCTAGGAATATTATTATGAGGCTCAGTTAGTAGTGCACTAGAAACCCTCTGGTTGCTGTCGTGATAGTCATTCAGATATGTTTAATGTCATAGCACAATCATCGTCCGGTGCCCATTTACCAAAAGAAATTGAGCTTTTCTAGACACCATTAGATTTCAAGATACCGCCGTGCAAATCGTACAATGGAGCGGGCAACCCCATGAGCACTAAACATTTTTTCATCTTGCATGAACCTACACTTGGTCCTAGATCAGAGTACCTATTGCGTTTGACCGTTTCCTTAAAAAGGGCTGCTCATGTGGTTCCAACACATACTGCCCAGATCCATCTCTTGTTAGACACAACTTGCAAAGTCCTTCGCATAGTTCAATGACCCAAAAAGTCCTTGGAATCCTACCGTGCCCATTTTGACATGAAGAAGTTCCTAATAGACAATTGGATGCTGGAGTCACCTTTGCTGTCAAAGCATTTTTCTCAGATTTTTGATCAATAAACACACCTGGCAGTCCTCCCTAATAGGGTAGAAAAGTATTTGCATGTGGAGGAAGATGCTAGCCTTCTTAATAATGAAGAATACATTAGACAAAATAGACAAGACCGATCCAAGACCCAAGTTATACAGAACGAATAGAAACGCTTTAGATATGAGAGGAGGCGAGGGCTTTTTACGCTTTTGAATACCTCACGCAAGCATATCTTGAACCAAATCAAGGGACGAGACATCCTCAAATAGTCAGGGCTTATGAGGACACCGGGAGACATGTGAGATCTTTAGTAGTAGAGTCACTTATATAGGACCACAATCACTCGACGAAAGACTGTAAGTTCCTCATGAGGGAGATCGAAAGCCTTATATCTATAGGCTATCTGAAGAACTTCATCAAAGTGGGTGATGTCCACTCAAATTGTAATGGTATAAATCCTAAAAAGAAAGTAAGGGTCCTCTGAAGGATTTTCCAGTCGCCAACACCATCTCAAGCGGTCTTGGATTCCGCAGACCATTCTTCAATACAAGGAAGGCTTATGCTGGACAAGTCAAAAAAATTTAAAAAATCGTCTATGACCTAAGGTCTTTCTCATTTTTAACTACTCAAACCTTGATGGTGTATAGTTCCATCATGACTATACTTTTATACCTTGTAGATCGATGTGGCTTGCAGATCGATATGTACATCACAAAGCACGTCTTGGTTGATACCGATAGCTGTTGACTTTAAAAGTCAAGTTTTATTATTTTGATGATTCTAAGATTATTGCTTCTAACATTAATCTAAAAATTCTATTAAGATCAATCAGGACCAATCATAACGTGAAATATTCCTTGGTCAAGATTGGACTTGGATGTTTACTTGGACGTGGACCTGGATCTGGACTTGGACTTAATTATATATCTCTTTGTTTGTAATTAATCTTTAAGCTAAGTCTTTCTTAAAGATTTCCTAGAAAACAAGTAAAGAACAAACCAAGAAGTATTCATCTTGGAAGGCTTTTTATTCGAAGGAAAATGTAGTTCATTCGAATGGATCCTTCAGTCTCTTTCACTCCAGTTCTTAAATTATTTTCATTCGAAGTAAACATTTTATACGAAGCAAAAGTTTTCATTCGAAGCAAACATTTTTAGTCAAAGCAAAAGTTTTCATTAGAAGCAAAAGTTTTCATCTGAAACAAAAAGCTTTCATTCGAAGCAAAAGTTTTCATTCGAAACAAAACATTTCAGTCGAAGCAAAACTTCTTTCCATTCGAAGCAAAACATTTCTAGTTGAAGCAAAACTTTCCATTTAAAGCAAACTTTTTAGTCGAAGAAAAAGTTTTCATTCGAAAGAAAAGGAGTTTCTATTCGACTCAATCCTTCAGTAGCTCTAAACTATCTCAACCCTATCATTTGATTCGAATGAATCTTAGATTCATTCAATCGAATTCTTCAGAGATATTTTGTAAGTATTTCATTTGAATGAATATATATGTCATCCCTTTATCTACTCTTCAACGGTCATATTCTTTCCTAGTATAAAAAGGAATTCTTAGAGAATTTATTACTAACTGATCTTATCTATGAAAAATCTCTCTTACACTTCTCAAAAAGGCTCTATTATCTTATTCATGCTTTCATACACTATTCCTTGAGCAATTTTTTCTTTGAGATATTGAATAACAAGCTTCTTGGTTTAGTTCTTGAAAGGCTTAAGATCTTCCCACCTAAGAAAGCTTAGCTTTGTTGTACTCATTATAATATTTACTCATAAAGGAGTATGCACTGTATTTCAATTGTAAATCTTTTTTTCACTTGTAATCGTTGGAAACCTTAAAGGGTTTCAGATCTGTACTGCAGTTTGAGCTAGCACCCGAAGCTAGCTGTTTAATGAAATGCTCGAGTAGGTCTTCCTTATGTGGAGTGCTCGGGGACTAGACGTAGGCAGGTGGTGCCGAACCAGTATAAATCCTTGTGTCAATTTATATTTACTGTTTCTGTTAATACATTGTAAGTTAAGTTTTTTAATTTTCTGCTTAAAGCTGTAAACACATATTCACCCTCTCTTTAGGTGTGTTCAAGGACCCACAATAGCTTCGTTGATATAATATTTGATGAAGCACTCTCGAAAATGGGAATCTCAAAGGAGAGCATGAAACTCGCCTCTTATCTCTTCATGGCTTTGTTGGAGCTCAAGGTCTCGTAGAAGGGATCATCCCTCCCATAGTCATAGTTAGAACGACTACATTGCAAGCCACTTAGACGATTGTTATCTTGGTTGTCAAGGTTAAGTCCTCACCATTGTTGAAAGAACACGACTTAACAAGTTGCAAGTCGTGGCTCTCTTCACTCAACATCCGCATGAGCAAGTGTGGTTCATAGAGACATAGCAACCAAGCCATTGCCTGAAAGTGCTATGTGACATTTTGTATATGGCAGAATATCTTTCTATTGGAGACCAAAAAAGATATAAAAAAAAAGCCACACTTAGTCGAACCAGCTAAAGAACTCATCTTTGTGCCCCCAATGAAAGAAAACCAAGAAGTTTTTTTACAATCGGCTCTTCCTTTGGGCCATCCTTCGTGACGAGCTAATTTCCTTCCTCCACTCTAACACCAACTTGTACCTTTAGAGAACAACAAATATGCTTGCCATTTACCCTACAATTATCACTCATTGATTTTGCTTCGACCCCAAACACAAGCCTGTAAAGATTGCATCAGGCCATCATTAAGGAAGAGGTAACCAAACTCCCCATTTTAGACTTTATCGGCTAGATCGACTACCTGGATTGTATCGCCAACAATGTGATGGTTCCAAGACCCAACTGTAAGTTTTATATTTTTATTGATTTTACTAATCTCAATATTGACCTAAAGATAGCTATCCTTTCCTTTACACCTATAATTTGATTGATGCCATATTTGGTCAGGAGCTTTTAGGTTTCATGGATGCGTTCTTCGGATATAACCAAATCCCCATGCATGAGAATGCCGCCCTAAAGATGGTCTTCATACCTAATCAGGGCCTCTTTTGCTACAAAGTCATGCCCTTTGGCCTGAAAAACACATGGGACACTTATCAACGTCCTGGTTAATAATTTTTTCAAGCCATTGATAGATCAAAACATGAAGGTCCATGCCGATGATATGTTGGTCAAAAGCCTTAAGGCTAAAATTCACATAAGCAATCTACATCTCGTACGATAATATTGGATGCACCTCAATCCGGACAAATGTGCCTTTGGAGTCTCATCTGGTAAGTTTATAGGCTTCAAGGTCTCCCACAAAGACATCAAGGCCAATCTTGAAAAGATCAGGGCAATTCAGAAAATGACTCCTTAAGGGACAATCAAGGGTGCATAGGTACTCAGAGGGCACATCGTAACCCTAATCCGTTTCCTCTTTAAATCCACATAAAGATATCTCCCCTTCTTTATAGCTCTCATGAGATTGAAGATGTTTGAATAAACTGAGTGTTAAGCCTCATTTGAAGCTCTAAAAGCTTACTTGACAGAGCCCCTGCTCTTGTCCCAGAAGTTTCCAGGTGAAAAATTATTTCTTTACCTAGCCGTAGCTGACTTGGCTATCATCACTGTGCTTGTTCATTAGAAGGATAAGATCCAACACCCTTTCTACTATGCCAGTAAAGTTCTCCAAAGAGTCAAATTTTGCTAGCCCAACACAAAAAATTTGGCCTCTATTTTGTTGATAGTTGCAGATGCTCCGACCATATTTTTATTATTATTCTATCACTGTGCACACCGACAAGTTGCTCCACAGTATTTTGCACAAGCCTGCCTTGTCTGGATGTTTGTGGCTTGGTCGGTCAAACTTCGTGAGTTCGATATCTAGTATAAGCCCCACCGTTCTCTCAAATGTCAGGCCATCATAGAGTTCATGGTTAAATGCACACTTCTAGTTAAAGACCCACCACTAGGGTTTCTCTTCACATGAACGTTGAATGTCGATGATGCCTCCAATGCTAGTAAAAGTGGTACCATTCTTATTCCTAAAGAGCCAGACAACCTCATCATTGAGTAGGCTCTCTACGTTGGCTTACCAGCCTTCAACAATGAAGCAGAATATGAAGCTCTCATTGTTGGAATGTATCTCGTAAAAGCAATGTGCTCAAACTCTCTCCAAGCTTAAAATGACTCTCAGCTCTTTGTGAAGCAGCTTTCTAAAGAGTATGAAGCAAGTAATCCAACAATGGCCTATTATCTCTGCAATGCCAAAGATGTTATAAGTTCTTTCAAGCATTTTATATTACACAAAACAATAAGAGTGACAATTCTCAAGCTGATGCCTTGATGCGCTTAGCCTCCCTAGTGTCACGGACCGAACTTTCTCGCTACGTCGTTCTAAAGTTAGCCTCCATATCAAAAATTGGGGGACACTAGGCACGCTAAGCTTTTGAGGCACTGTCTATATTAGGCCTGGCAAAATGGGTGGGTGGGTTGGGTTTGGATTTGGGTTAAATGGGTTTGGGTCAAATGGGTGATTGACCCATATAAACCCATTTATTTGTGGGTTAATTGGGTCAATTATTAAATAGGTTGGTTTAACCCATTATACCCATTTAACCCATTTACACTCATTACACCGTTCGAGTCAACCTTTCATTTTTTCGGTGATGTCGCCTGAGCCAGGTGACTGGCGTCACCCCCAGCCCCTCTCCCCTTGCCCGTAGCTGCCCCTCTACCGGTGCCACGTCCGCTTCTAACTTCGGATGCAACCTCGCTGCCTACCCTTCTCCTTCCTCCCTCCCTCCTTTCCCGTTAGATCCCTACTACCCGACCTCGCTCCGTCCAGTTTCTCACCGATCGGCCGACAGATCGGCTGTTTCATCCACCACCGATACTCAAGGTCCTAGCGACTAGCGACCAGCTCACCACCCTCAATGCACAACCCCAAATCCACACGTCACCGCCACCATTTCAGATCCAAATGTCACGGGTTGAAGATCGATCATCTGTCTCCCAAAGGCTTTCCAGATTTGAGCCAAGATCCATGCCTTTGTCGGAATTATTAGGTGAGGGCGTCGCTACAGTGATACCGGTGGTGATGAATATTGCAGGAGTCGTCATAGGCTGATCCAAGCATGGTTTACTTGGATCACGGTCTCTTACCTCAAGATACGAAAGAAGCCAAGCGCATCATCTTACGCTTAGCCAAATATTCACTAATGGAAGGCCTCCTCTACAAGAGATTCTTCACCCTTCCCCACCGTCGCTACCTTATTCCTTATGAGGCTGAGTATGCACTACGTACATCAGGGTATATGTGGCCAATGCCTAGGTGCTCTGCCAGGGATACTATTGGCCAACCATGAAGCAAGATGCCCTCTCCGTCATCGAGACGTATAACTTTTTTTCTGTGATTTGTCTCAGTGCCAAAACAAGCTATCGCGCCACTTATCCTTATGAGTAGTCCAAACCCTCTATATGGGAAACGAACATTCATGGCCCTTTCCACCTGCTTCCAATCAACAGAAGTTTGTTATAGTTACTATTGACTATTTCACAGAATAGGTCAAAGCAGAGACCTTACAACATTTACGGAGCAGCATGTGATGATTTTTCTTGACAAGCTATGGTCTACCGTTTTGTAGTTCTTGGGTCCTGGTCATGGACAACGGCTGCCAAATTTACAACCCGATCTTTGAAGCCTTCTTTGCCAACTTGTCAATTGGGCATCACTTCATTTCAGTCGCTCATCCACAGTCTAATAGCCAAAGTAAAGTTACGAGTCAGACCTTACTTTGATGTATAAAAAAGAAGCTTGATGGAGCTAAGGGACTCTGGCTAGAAAAACTCCCAAAGATTCTTTTGGGTATATTGTACAAGGACAAGAAACCCCATTGGAAAGACTTCCTTCAACTGTTGGCATAGAAGCACTTATCCCAGTAAAAATTGGGATACCCTTTTTTTAGGTCACGGCTTTTGATCTCGCTCACAAATGATGAAGCCTTCTAAGCCAACTTAGAATTGATGGACAAAGCTAGGGATCAGGCACTCAATCGCCTTACCTTTTTTTAGCAGAAAGTGGCCAAGTTCAATGATAAGAAAATATGCACTCACACTTTTTGCATCAGCAATCGGGTCTTTCACAAAATAGGCTTTAGGCCCCAGAAAACTGTTATCAAGCTTACACCAAATTGCAAGCTAGGTGGTCCAGGTACCTACCACCTGAAAACCTTTATACGGGAAGCCCACTCTCCATACTTGCCATAACTCCAATCTTCAGCATTACTGTTCAGGAGCAAGACCTCATTGTGGGGGCTCATGCTTCCCACTTAAGACTTCACATGTCTTGCTCATCCTTATTCTAGCATAGTCAAGTTTTAGCCTTAGTTTTTCTTGTATGTTAGAACCAATGGTTACTATATAAAATTTTTATGCTTGCTTTCACTTAGCAATGTATTTGCCATAGAGGTATTTCATATTTGAACAAAGACACAGTAATCCACAATGCCACACATGCAAAAGATGTTTTCATTGAGTTAAAGCATATTACAAATGGCAGAATTCAAGAAAAATGCAATTGAAAAAAGGAAGAGATTGAACCCTACGTATTTATCTGCTACTCCTCAATCAACTCATCAATAACTGATCGTTCCTCACTAGCTGTGACGGTTCCTCCATATTTTGATCACCCTCGGGTTCTATAGTATCATCAATGTTGCCTAGGATAAGCTCTCACAACTATAAATAGGAGGCATGCCTTTGTGCTCTTGAAAAACATCCTCGTCGGCCTTCACCTCGGCTGTGAACTTATGATTGGACCCGTTTGAGTCCAAGTTAGGCAATACCTCTGGATTGTCATCCTTGCGTCGCTTATACCTCATGACTAGGACATTTTGCCATCATACACAGTCACTGCCTTATATGTGTTGACTGTTTGAACTCCACCGCTGCCTTTGTGGCTGTAGCGGCACTTTCTGATGCTTAGCGCTACTCAGAGGCTAAATTAGCTTTCTCAAGATTGACCACCTTCTTATTGAGGTTAGCCACCTTCTTCTTGGTTGCTCTATTTCTCTATAACATGGACTCTTTTCTTCTTTTTATCTAAAAGCTTCACAATTGTCAAAAGCTTCTTGGCACATATATGAACCTAAGACATAACCTATAAAATTGAGGAACTTAGAATCTATCTAAGTCTATGCAGCAGAAACACCCGCACTTATTATTGTAAAATCTTGCACCACCTCATTCACTGTGGTGACATGATTAGTCACAGACAGATGTATGCGGTCCATAGGAATGATTGCCTTGCTAGCTAACTCTCATGTTTCCACACTCTAGAAGATAGATTCCTCAGTAGTCACACTCTAATCCGGATGATGCGGCGTGACAGACTTGGCCGAGCCAGAAGGCCCTGCCTTGCTCAATGCTTTTCACTTTTTTGGGGCCTCTTTGGATGCCTTTTCTACTGAGCCCAAACCAAGGATTATAGACTCAACCTGTTGCTTTTTGGGTTGAGATTGAGTAATCTCAAGGGTTTCAAAATCCAAGTCAGTGACTTCAGATTCGTCCATGCTTATCGACTGAAGATCATTGGCAATGATATCCACCATCACAAAATTAGGATTGACAAAGATCAGCTCTGCAGGTTACGACCCCGTCTTGCTCATCTGCTTGTGAGCTTCATCTGATATTGTTCTACAAAGCAAGACAACCAGCATATATACTTAAACTTAAGCAATTATAATTTTGCTCTATGTGATTATTGGGATCATGCTTGCCTTCCTCTTCTTCCCAGGCCTTGTAGTAAAAAATAATTCCACACTCAAAAAGTTGGTGATTAGTTAAGGGGTACTTGTTATCTATAGGCCCAGTCGCCCTAAGATGACAAGCATTATGTTTGAGATCCTCCTAAGCTGGCTATGTGTCTTTCAATGCATTGAATCTCATGCCCAACATCGAGTTCCATTCATTGGGGATACCCCAATTGACACCCTCAGGAAGTTTGATGAAGAAAAATATATCTTTTGGGTTATGATTGGACGAAGGGTGGTTTGACAAATGATTGGCTCTAGCATTTAGTCTGCGAGCAAGGAAGTACCGTCCTACTTACTATGTGATGGGCACATAGTAAAGAAGTATATAAAGAATCTTATTCTCGTCTCTAAGCCAATATGATGGTGGTAACAAACGAAGAGGAAGATGAATATCAATGCTCGAGGGGACAACTGAAGACGTGCCAAATCATATCTATTGGGTAATTTGGCTTAAAAAGGGTGTACAGGCCTTTTAAAGCCATTATAAAACAAATATATGTACAGGGACACTGAGTTTGTAACACATTGGTGCCTTCGCCTTCATTTGGCAACTTAAACTTTACATAATGGGAAATTTCACAACGGTCCCTTAAAACCTTAAGTTTGTATCAACTTCATTTACTACTAAGCAGATGAAGGTCAAAGGGTTTGAAACTTTCAACCTCAATAACCAATATCTCTGCTAGGGGCACAGTGTGAGGACAGATAAAGGGCAGTAAGCACTCCTATGTTTAATGCCATTGGGTCAAAGGTTCACTCCTCAACCCCTTTGTTCCCAGTAGAGTCACTTTGCTTTAACATGCTCACTACTTGAAGAAGACATACGTTTGAATCAAATTTAGAATATTTTAAACAAATGAAAGGTTAGGGCGAGTCTTACTTGGCAGCAAAAAATAAAGAATAATTTTCAATAGCATATGAATTCCAGCGATTCTTCAGCAAGTACCTGCGGCTTAAGAATTTGTTTAGGTGCAAAAAACTTTTCTCTTGCTCTGAAGTCAATGAAATAAAGTGAGGCGAAGATGAAGGGAGACACCCATACGTGAGGGACTTCACGATCAGGATCATATGACACTTCATTCAAAGGTGTAGATCAGACGCCCCTTTATTTTTTTCTAGATAGTTTCCATATACTGAAAATACATTAATCTCCTATACACACTTTACGAAGTGGCAGGAAAAATTATTTTTATGCCCCTTGAACCGAACTTTGGCTTAGCCGAGTATACATGCTCCTTTTTATATGGAGTTGTTTAATCCTCCTTCCAGTAGACCTGTTTCTTTTCAAGGTGTCGAACGAGATTTGCCAAGCATACAAGCTCTTTTCTATAAGAATTCGCCTAAGCCTCTCTGAGCAGACGTACTACTTTTCAAGGAGCCGCATGTAAACAGGATAAAAAACGAGCAAGCGTTAAGCCTCATAGAGCATACATGCTCTTTTTTACAAGGAGTCACCTAGGCCTCTTCCGAGTAGGCATACCAAGCACACTCACTCCTTTCTCCAAGGAGTCTCCTAGGCCGTGTTGTGTGAACGTACTCATTCTCAAGGAGTCGCATAAGTCTCGCTGAGCATAGTGCTCCTTTTTACAATGACTTCCCTATGCCTCTACTGAGTAGACGTACTTCTTTTCAAGGAATCGCATAAGCCTCATCAAGCATACACGCTTACTTTTAAGGAGTCATTCATCAAATGAACGATATTAGATTTTACAAAATGGATGCTCTGTGCTTGTCTAACCAAGCAAACGAGCTCGATTTGAGGAATCTTCTACCAGGGCAGATGAACACCTTTCTAGGTAGACTCTCTCTGCTCTTCCAGCCGAACAGGCGGGCTCCCTTCAAAGTTGGAAGCTCTTTGCTCGTCTAGCCGAGGAGACGAGTTTCCTCAAAGGCTCATAGTTCTCTGCTTGGTCGGCCGAGTAGACAAGCTCTATGAAAATCTCTTAACCTCTACTCGACCAGCCGACTAGACATACTCCTTAAGCAGTATAAAACATTGCTCAGCTTTAACAACCCAATAAACACTAATGACAACCAATAATTTCATCCAACATGGACCAAGCCCCATTTTGTGCACGGATCCCGAGGTATAATCAATTGAGTACAACAATGACGTTAAATGACCACTAACTTCTACTTCATTCGCAAGGAAAAGCTGGCTGTATTCCATATTCTTTTCCTAAAAGAACCTTGAATTGGCGTAAATGGTATGGAAAAAAATACAGGCCCACTCTTCGTGTGACACGTGTTACGCTGGGGCCACATTGTGGTTGTGACTACTTCTACTCATGTCATCTATCTATTTCGGTCCACCTCCTATCCCTTACTCCGATGAGGATCCTTACTCATCCAGAATTCTCCCTTCAGGATAATCATCAGGTGATTATCTTCTGGTAGGAGAAGTAGCTCGTTTCTCCCGAAAAATGTACGTCAGGCATGAGAAAAATGTAAGTTCACAATCCCGCTACTCATACATCGAGTCCTCCTCATTTAGATATTGATTTAGGCATCAGAGATTTCCCGCCAGATCCCTATCCTGCGAGTCACCATTGTCGTGTTTGTGTTGTATATATCTGCTCTTTAGCTCCCTTCAGTCTATTTAGATTTTCACCACAACAGATACTGTTTTTGAGAAGAAGAAAATAGCTGGAAAATGTTAAAGTTAAATAAATGAAACGAACCCCATTGTTGTTTAAATATTAGCTTCCAAGACATTTCTAGGTGAATCTTTTGAAGGATTGGTATAAACCGATCACCTATGTGAATATTGTCTCTTAAGTTAAATTTGGTGTTTCACAAACGAAAGTCGATAACTATAAACGAACACAAATATTCTGAAAACGTAAAGTCAAACAATAAAAGTGCTATCCAAACATAGCCTTATTTTTGCCACTCTCTCAAGGAAGGGGGGCCAACAAAAAAAAAAAAAAAGCAGAGGTACAAATGATACCAAAATTTAGTGGAAAAAAATCCCAAGACCAAAGAAGTCAATAGCTACAAACTCATGCTAATCTAATTGGGCCCTTCTTCCTATGGCACTAGAAAACAGAAGGTAGCTAATTTGGACCCTTTGGGCTAGACTCGTCCTTTGGTTGGTAGATTTGACCATTTCAACTCAACTAATTTGGGCCCTTCTCAAGCCCATTATGCTGTACTCTCCATTTTCTCCTACTATACCCTGTGTTTCTTTCGAATTTGTGCAATGAAAGGAGAAATTTCTGCATTACCGTTGTACTTCTGTTTTTTGCTGTCCAAGCAAAGAGGAAAGTATTGCACGAAACGGATACTTGTGAACGAATAACCATCACTACTTAAATTTAAGGTCATTCATGTTACAAATCTTTCCTAGCTAGCACCTTATTAGTCACTAGTATGGATGAATAAAACAAGGAAACATTTTTGGCTGTTACCCGAATTACATGAAGATAGTTACAATATATCGTTTACATGAAGATAGTTACAATATATCGTAGAGCGACAATCGATGGTTGTTAAATACAGTTAGTGTCATTACATTTAGCACTAGAAAGAATGCTGTTAAAAATTATCGCCGAAAGTATAACGACCATTGTCGCTATGTAGATGTTTTAGCTATCTTCATGCAACTGGGTAGCAACCAATTTTTTTTTCCATAAAACAATGATATCAACTTCCTCCTGGTCTCCTAATTGCAGGAGAACAATGTACATATCACCCAATTCCTGACCTGTTGTATTTGATCTTTCCGGTCATTCCTCAACTACAGAAAAATCCGGTTCAGCAGGCTTCTGCAATGAGCCGACACTACCAGAATCTGACCCAGTATGGATGTTTCCGCCTCTCCTAGCGCTAGCCGCCAGCCTTGCAGCATATACAGCAAAGCCTGAACTGGCTGAGGGCAGGCCTATATCTTTATGTCCATAAGATGCTTCTGATTCCGTGGTTGCAGGGTTCTCTCTAGCCTTGAGTTCAGCTGCCCTCTTTCTCTTCTTATACCCACGCCACGCTGCTTGCACGAAACATGCAGCCCACGTTCGCCACTGGTGCGAGTAGAACCTGAACTTGTGCCTTAGTTGTTTGTTGTGTAGTCTTCGATACTGTGATGCTACAAACTTTAGGTCCTCCGCTACAAGTGCAAATGCTTCGACTTCGGAAATAGATTTTACTGTGCGAGTGGAGGATGGGATGATGACGCTCGGATGCGGATCTAAGGCCCATGTCAGCAATTCCTCACCGCAAAAGTCGCCTGGACCAATGCGGCATGAATTGAAGAACCCAGTACGTCCACCATTAGTAGTGTGAGAATCGAGGTTGCCTCGTATTATAAAGAGCATTTCCGTAACAGGGTCGCCCTCTCGCACTAGGCAAGTGCCTGGGGTGCACAAGGCAGGCTTAAGCCTCTCGCATATGGCATCCAGCATACGTTCATCCATTTGGTCGAACAATGGGACCTGTTAATATCATTGCCAAAAAAGATTCTACAAAATTATCAACGTCTTCAATGGAAGTGATAATAGATAGTAGAGAAGTGCTCCATTTGTCCCTTTAAAGTAACCTGCATTCGGTTTTGGTATGTCCTTAAACAAGAGAGCTACGTATAAAACAGATAGATAAGGTTCCATTTTTGCCATTACTCTCTGTGTTGATGACACAGAATTCTATAGTAATACACAGTACGAGAGAGTAAGCTAGCCTCTTTATAAAGGGACTAATTAATACTGTCATAGTGATATTGTGCAGAACCATGAAATCCTACCTTCCGTTAGATAACGCGACGTGTTTAATCCTATCGTGACCTCTGATGTGGTCACCTTAAACGTTTCTTGGTTACGTGTTTTGTTCTCCGACATATCCATGCTGCTTTGGCTGACTTTTCATCTTGTATTCAACCAGTGCTACATATTTGTTTTTCTTTTGGTAGCATTTGTCAACATTTAACTACCAAAAAACTTTTTTGAAAGGAGGAGGAGAGTAATAAATATTAGCACTTACTCGTCGGACTAGATCATAACAAAGGTGGTGCTTGATGTCCCTTCGAAGATCTACAGGGAGGCCTTTGAGAAGTGTCTCTTCATCAACACCTCGAGTAGCCACCCACTTATACTGATCATATCTCCTCACAGACTCTCTCAATTCTGGAGGTAGCTGCCTGTGACGCATCCACTGCTCTGTATCTGTTCTCCTGATCCTCCATTCTTCTAGCCGAACTGTTGTTGATTGCAGGTATCTCTGCCAGTTAATGTGCCTCAGTATTACAAACTTCAGAAAAATTATTCATTTTAAGTATTTCAAAACTATGTTGGACTTGGAAGATGCAAAAATGGCATAAACTATCCCAAGATTCACTGCACACCCCGAAGCTCAAGATTGAGCTCGACATGGACCACAAGGCATTTTCATCGGGCCTTGTCTGCGCATAAGCCAAACCTTAATTACATGTTTACTGCAGTGCCAAATAAATGATTCAATCCTTGGGAAAAAAAGGACTTACTTGCATATTCCCAATCAGCAACGCGAAGAGAACTAAACCAAAAATCGCAATTATGACGGAAAAACATATTTCTCCAACATAAGTGCTTGTAGATAAGTTTTGCCCCAGAGAACTGCAAAATTTGACCAAAATGATGTAATAAGGACAGCTCGCCAGTTTTGATGTAAGAAACAAACGTTTCCATTATACTTTTCACCAAGTCGACTATAAATTTGTCATATCCTGATAATGAAACTACAAATGCAAATATGATATACTTTGGTTTAGATATGGATCAAAGAACAGAAAATCTGATCTACTCGATTTACAGAAGCAGCGAAGTTAAATAAAATCCGAAAGCAAATTGTTCACTTCCTAGTTTCTTTCTCATTCCACTTCCCAGCAACTAATAAGAGTTCCGAGACAACTTATCTAGATCAAACAAGGAAAATCATCTCATTAGAGCAGTTATCACCCATCCATCCTGTAGGATTGAATGAGCAAATCATGACACTGAAAATGGACGTACTGTTTGTGAAATAAAAAGCCTTCGGAGATCATAAATGAGGAAATAAACAATGCATGCTATAAGTAATGGAGCACCCTTAGATTTTCTTAACATCAAAGTTCATGTTTTTGTTTTTCATATAGGGAGTTTAAGAAAGTATCTTACCTCAGGTTCCTCAATCCCCACCAAAGACAGTAGAAGTACTTGTTGAAGAACAATGAGGAAGTAACACTTGATTTAACTGCATCTCCAAAAATACCGAATGGGTAAGAGCTAATGTCTGGATTGCACATACTTGTCACATTGCTCGACTCAAACCAAGCCTTTCTACGAGCATCCTCAACTCTATTGCAATCAAAAAATCCATGCTCACATGATGGCTTCTCAAGATTGCAGGTGCTTCTCCAGCATGCTTCTTGTCTCTCTATTGATAAAAGATACCAGCAAGCTCCTGCAACCTAGATTTTAGAAAGAAGAAAAAAAGATATGAATCAGGTAATGTATTCATCTCCGTAGAATAGAAGTAGACAATAGCCTTCATAATGACGCAAGTAAGACAACAACCATGAGATCCCTTCTAGAGCTAAATGAGCTGAATGAGGGGATTCATCCAGAGCACGAAAACTTCTAACCTCCCAAAGAAACCTTTCTCATGTATTCTGTTTCCTTCCTTTTTAATCACTCTTTTAACAGCAGATAGCCAACTTTCATGATATAATATACCCCATCCACAACACTTTCACTTCATCCATTTGAGTTATGCTACTTTCTTTGTAGGAAACTATGCGTCCAAAGACTCAGTTATTTGTAGAGGCCAATCAGTACGACTACGTTTTCATGTCAAGATGACATGACATAAAGGGCTTACGTCACAGATTAAGTTCCTCGACTTAAGGCCCATATATCAGTTGCAAAAGCATACTTTTAACCTTGTGAAAAATCGCCAATAATATTATGAACTTACATAGAAGAAACATGAAACTGTTACAAGATTCATGTGATCAGGCAGTTGGCAGGCATAATTGGTACATAGACCAGTAACAGATATTAACTAGCAAATGCCTGCAAATCAGTTTCTTCGTACTTACATGACTGGCCAAAATGTAGAGCATCAAGTTATAAGCAGCCCCTGCCCATGCTGTTTCTGTCACCACGCCAGTAGCCTTGACAATTTGCGACGAGAGTGGGTAAATAAGGATCAGTCTTGGTAGGTACTGAAAAATGATGATAAACCGAAGGACATTTTTTGTGTTTGCCATTGTTGATCCACTTAGACTAGGTATAACAATCCAAATCAATATCTGTTCGTAAAAGAAAAGAACGGCGAGTTATGAAACATAACAATTCGAATGAAAGGTAAACCGATTAGCGCTCAACTTTGACATACCTGTGGAAGGGGCAGGGCAGCAAGGAGATCGATCCAAAAACCTCTCCGTAGATATCTTGATGCGATCTTTGAAGAGTCTATAACAAGCTCTCCTCTCCCAAAAACACGGGAAGAAGGTGCAACATAAGCCGTACGAAACCGGACATAAATCTGAATCATGTAAAAGACATCCGCCATTGATCGTACAATTGTAAGGATAACTTCTAGCGTGGTTCCAATATCAATGCAAACCCTGTCTCGGACCATTGGCAAGTAAAAGAATAGAGGGTCCACAAACAAAGAAACTAGACATGCTACCAAAAAAATCTTGTTCCATCTACGAATGGTTGGTCCTCTAGGATCCAGTATATTTTTCTCCTCTCTTTCATAGTCCTCTGAGAAGACTCTGGACAATACTTTAGCTTTTAAAGATTTCCCTGTCCTGTCAGTTTCCTTCTCACCCTTCTTAGAACTTGTTCCTGATATTTGTGTTCCATCAATCTTGTATTTCACCTTAATCAAATCTCCACTGAATCTTGAAAATTTTGCTAATTCAGCATCATCTTGAAATCTAAAACAGTCATTATTTGAACATTAGACTTATAAACTGTCTCACCACGAACATTCACTAAGCAAATTGGACTACAAACTAAAATTCAAAAAAACGAACTTCATAGGGTCGTACCTTACGGATCTGGAATTACCATATGCCATGGTGCTAAATCAAAAATCTGTAGTGGGTTCAGCTTGTGGAGTTTAATCTTCTATAGAAGGCATCAACAAGAGGTCTGTGAACATCGTCCTGAATCACAGGAAAGTGGCTTTTGACAACTTCTAGGCCATGGAAAGGAAAAAGAACCCTGTAGGGGTTCCTTCATCAGGTATCATGTGAAAAAATGGAAATATGTATAAACTAGCAGGAGCATTAAAGACCGTTTCTCCTTTGGACCAAAGTTTCAAGTCAAACATGTGACCATTTCTTTTGAATTCTTGCTACCCTTTAGCAAAATCTTAAAACTTCAAACTTTAGTTGAAGCAGAACCAGTCAAAACCACAAATTTCCTCCATTTTTATTTAACACAAAAAATATGCGAGTCAGACCCAAATTCAACCTAGTGTAAAGTCTAGTCACAAAAGCAAAAGGGACCTGAATATCACTAGATATTCACATCATTGAGAGACTTTATTTCCATGTAGGATATGAAGAAAAGAAAACACCTGAGTACAGACGTTAACACTCACCACCAAAGCTAAGCACCCATAAACAAAACTCATAGATAGAACTTCTGAACTAAAAGTAAGGATTCGAGTACAAAAAGGGTTCTGCCTAAAGTATGATACGATTACCATTTGAAACCAAAAACTCATGATCTCCATTCCAAGAGAAGAGGAAAAGCATTTTACAAGAGAGAGAACTTACAAGCGACATCCCTGGAGAAGCCAAACATGTCAAGTCATAGACCAATCTTTCCCTCCCTTCTGTTAAGATTTCTGCCAGTGCGTCTGTGTGTGGGGGGCTACATGTGTACCTCTGAAGCTACAATTTTCTGATCCACCCCTGAATTTCAGGCCAAGAATCAAACGAGAAGAAAACCCCAAAACAGAACTACTCTGACTGCCCAGAACAGAAAAAAGTAATGAGAACAGACGAAAATTTGGTAGGTTTCATTGCAAGCCGGCGGCGTAAATTACAATGCGTGTTCTCACCTCCTTGTTCTTGTCAACCTCCAAAAGAAAATATTCAGAAGGCAAAGCAACTATTATGATTACTTCGTATGTGTGAAGGCTTACAGACGGGAGAACGTTCAGAATGGGGTGGAAGCAGCTTTGTGTTTAATTCATGCTTGCATTCAATTCAATCTGCTGTGAAGATCCAAAGGAGTTGACTGCTGGAGGTGATGGTGGCACTATTAATTGCTTGCTTTTGTTTAATTCTATTCTATTTTTCGGCTTTAATTGTCTCTTTCCTTCCGTAACGTACGGGTTGGGTACTTACCTGGATTTACCCTGTTTTACCTGAGAATGTAGGTACAGCGTTGCAACCACGGAATGTTGTAAGAAGTGATCAAATTAGATAAGTATTGATATTTTAAATTTTTTGAGCTCGTTAGTTCTTGCTTTTTTTTTTTGCGTGTTACAATGGTTGAACATAAAAATTAATTAAGCAAAAGATGACAGTGTAAAAGTTAAACTCGTACTCGAAAGAAAGGTTTAGGAATTTGTTATTTTTTATTAGTTATATATAGTCTAACGCTTGTAGACAAAATGACGTTTCTCACTATAAAAAACAAATTTTTTTTTTTTTGATGAGAACGAAGGAAGTGGACCGTAAGTAATAGAAAATGAAGTGCAGGGTCATGTACTCCAAAAATAATTTGACCATGTTAGTTATTCTAATTGTTCCTCAAAGCTAAAAATTAAGTTTGATAATTGAAATAAGGCGTGACTTACTCTGAATTTTTTTTTTTTTGGTCAAACACAAATCGTTCAAACTCATCTTTTGTGACCATAGATCCTACACATCCGTGAATACATTTTTATATATCAACTTCAACTAAGTTCATACTTTTACTTGAAATGCAAATTTGGGTGAAAGAAGTACGTGTATAATCTTTGTTTGATAGCAGAGAATAAGAAAAAATATTGTACGATCTGATACTAATGATTGAGGGAGGATCTTGTTTGCCAACAGGAACTATGTTCTCTCCTATATTTGTCACGAAAGCTTGTTCATATTTTAACTACATGTCATTTGATTAAAAAATCAAAGTAAAATTTTTAAAAAACATCCAAGTATATATCTTGTGTGGAATTGATAAATTCACTTGAAATGAGTTCTGTCACTCTACTTTGATCACTAAAGGTTGAAGTTGCGTGATTAACAACTACAACTACAAGTCACTTGGAGTTTGGGAGAGAGTTTAAGCAAACTTTTTAATCCCAATGTAGATGTAAAACTAGCCCTAATGCATATAGACATGCAATCCTTTTCGTTTTGTGGATCATGTGAAAACACAGAGACTAGAAATACTTCAAGTTTATTAAAAATTGTTCGCTGCAGTCATAATAGACTAATTTTACTATACTAACGGATCTTGATGCGATATCAGAACCCGCCTTCGTCAATAATTTTAAATATTTAAGACAGGAAGATAAATAGAAAAAGAGTGCTACTTTGAAGGAGCATTGGCTTCGACATTGGCATTGGCAAAGTAGTTTTTCTAGAAGAAAGGACAACGCCGTCTCAATATTTTGAAGAATAAATGTCACTTTCGAGAATCATTAACAAGCTTGACTAGATAGATAGAACAAAAGCATAAGGCTAAAACTAAAAAAAAGAAACAACAAAAGCAAGCATATGTAGATATGCCAACAGCCCCAACCAACTATTGCTATTGTGGAAAGACGGTGGCACCTTTAGGGTTCGTTTGACAAATTTTTTTTTTAATTTTTAGTTTTTAAAGAGCAATTTAATTTTTTTTTTTATAAAAACAAGTGGGTGTTTGATAACCCCTTTTTTTTTAGGTTTTTTTTTTTTTGTTGGTGTTTGGTAACCCTTTTTATTTTGACTTTTTTTTTTTGTGGTTTGCGGTGGTGGGGCGTAGCGGTGGTCGACAGTGGTGGTGGTGGTGGCCGACGCCGAAGGTGGCTGCCGGCAGTCACTGGCGGTGGTGGCCGGCGGCCGGAGGTGGCTGTCGGCAGTCTCCGGCGGTGGTCGCCGGCGGCCGGAGGTGGCTGCCGGTAGTCTCTGGCGGTGGTCGTCGACGGCCGGAGGTGGCTGTCGGCAGTCTCCGGCGGTGGCTGCCTGCGGCCGGAGGTGGCTGCCGGTGGTCGCCGGCGGCCGGAGGTGGCTGCCGGCAGTCTCCGGCGGCCGGAGGTGGCTGCCGGCAGTCTCCGGCGGCCGGAGGTGGCTGCCGGCAGTCTCCGGCGGTGGTCGCCTGAGGTGGCTGCCGGTGGTGGGAGGGTGGTGGTGGTGGTCTAAAAAAAAACCAAAAGTGAAAAAAAAACCAGTTTTTGGAGTTTCTTTTTTTACTCTTCAGTTTAAAAACTGGTTTTTTAAATTGAAAAAAAAAATGGTTACCAAATTTTTTTTCAATTTTTAAAACTGAAAAAAAAAGTGTCAAACCTACCCTCTAGGCTTCGTTTGACAAAAATTTTTTTTTGGTTTTCAGTTTTTAAAGAGCAGTTTTTTAAAGAGCAGCTTAATTTTATTTTTTTTATAAAAACAAGTGGGTGTTTGATAACCCCTTTTTTTTTGAGGTTTTTTTTTTGGTGTTTGGTAACCCTTTTTATTTTGACTTTTTTTTTTGATGGTTTGCGGTGGCGGTGGTGGGGCGTAGCGGTGGTCGACGGTGGTGGTGGTGGTGGTGGTGGTGGCTGACGGCCGGAGGTGGCTGCCGACAGTCACCGGCGGTGGTGGCCGGCGGCCGGAGGTAGCTGCCGGCAGTCTCCGGCGGCCGGAGGTGGCTGCCGGTAGTCACCGGCGGTGGTGGCCGGCGGCCGGAGGTAGCTGTCGGCCGTCTCCAGCGGTGGTCGCCGGCGGCCGGAGGTGGCTGCCGGCAGTCTCCGGCGGTGGTCGCCGGCGGCCGGAGGTGGTTGCCGGCAGTCTCCGGCGGTGGTCGCCGGCGGCCGGAGATGGCTGCCGACAGTCTCCGGCGGTGGCTGCCGGCGGCCGGAGGTGGCTGCCGGTGGTCGCCGGCGATCGGAGGTGGTTGTCGGCAATCTCCGGCGGTGGTCGCCTGAGGTGGCTGCCGGCGGTGGGAGGGTGGTGGTGGTGGTCGAAAAAAAAAAACCAAAAGTGAAAAAAAAAACTAGTTTTTGGAGTTTTTTTTTTACTCTGCAGTTTAAAAACTGATTTTTTAAATTGAAAAAAAAATGGTTACCAAACGCTCCTTTTTTTTCAGTTTTTAAAACTGATAGAAAAAAGAGGGAAAAAAAGAGTGTCAAACGGGGCCTAAAGTCTTTTCTTGTTTGGTTTGCGGACACGTTAATCATTCGTTAGCCGTCTGGGAATAAAAGAGGGATCCACTTTTAGGGGTTACCCTTTGTTATCTTTTTTGGTTTCACAATGTACTATTGACCATGTGATATGCCCTACTGTTTTATTATCTTTTCGGCTTGAAAAAAATATTATAATTATTGTCATTATTAAATACGTTAAATATAAATTAGATTACTTAATTTAACTGTTAATTGTATACTTTCACTATTCATAGTGATTTACTTAACTTGATAAGGTTAGTCAAATAAATTAATGATCTTGTATGAAAGAAACTTATCTTACTGTATAGATGTATTACTAATACGATTATTAATTATGTTTAGTACAATAGTCACGTATAAGCTAACATAATATAAGAATTTAAATTAAAAAAAATAGAACTAACCTTGATTTATTCTTATTTTTTTATTTTATAATACGGAGATTTATAGGTTGGAATTTGAAAGAATGAAGATAGAGTAAGGGAATTTAGAAGAATGAAGATAGAGTATGGGTTCGCCCAAAAATCCGGTACCCTCACATACCCTTTCTAAAAATTTCTTTTCGATGCAAGGAATCAAGAAAGTACAATCAATGCTCTTAATGAGTTGAAAGATAATATTTTATGGTCCTTCACTAATGGCATCGTTTACGTGGAACCGCTGCTGAATACATCGTGATATAACCCTTGCGCCTCTCTTAACATTCCTTCTATTACATTGGTCCGCTGATCCAACAATCTTATATGAGCAGGACCAATGGTACATAATAATGCAATAATTTCTCAATGAGTGAACGTTAATTTAAGTGCTTTATTTAGTTTCTTACTAGTCAATCAAAAGACATAATTAATCAACTGCAATTTGGTTCGTGCCATTTTACGTGATGAGAAAATAATGCATTATTTATCTGGTATGTCTTGCATCTTCCTAGGAAGAGCATTTCGCTACAATAAGAGGTAAAGGTATTTCTAGCATCATTTATTAAATTACTAATGAGTAGTAAAAAAACTGTCAACAGACACTAATCATAGCAAACCAAAAAAGAAAAATCTTAACTAAGGCAATAAAATGGAGATTATAAAAACGAGATGTCTTATACCTAAAGATTTTGAACATCAGACTTGGTGCTAAATTTTGATTGGTTAGAAAAAAAAAAAAACCCTTCAACTCATAGTCTCCGATCATCCAACTTCATGACATCTCTTCCCCCACTTCATTATTAACCACCTCCCTTCCTGTGCACAGCACGAGATTTTAACTAGTCAACTATGTATTTGGATTAGGTTAACATCTTCTATAGCTTTCAAAACTCTAATATTATTTTCATAAATTCTTCGAATTTTAAAATAGGGCTAATTAGATGTTAAATTTTGAGTGTTCACAAAATAACCTCCAACCCATGTATTATAACTATCCAACCTCATGATCTCCGTTTTCTCACTTTTTAATTAATTAATACTAGCTAAAATCCCATATTATGCATGGAAAAGGAAGTAGTTAAATATAAATTGGGAGAAGGGAAGTCATGTGATGAGATAGTTAGAGTTGAAAGTTACTTTCTGGCTAATCACGATTTAACACATATTTAATTGTAGTTTAAAATTTTAAAAATTCTACAAAATAGGATTAGAGATTTGAAGGTAAAGAAGACACCAAGTGAATCCATATATATACGGTATATATCTCCTTTTTATGCACAACACGAGAATTTAGCTAATATTCCAAATAAAGGATATACATTTACTTATTTCGTCATCAAAGAAATTACTAAAGAAGCATAGAAGTTCAAATAAAATTTTACTCGCCGTCGAAGTAAAAACTTTCGATACAAAATTAATGAATAGAACGCGTTACAATCAAATTATGGAGAACCCACGAAACGGAGATCCTCTTGGTAGGTTCTTGTTCATGAGATTAGTCTTGGATCGGACCGGCAGCTATGAGAGTGAGGATAATTATAAACCAAAAATGAGGCAAGGCCTGTCAGTTGAAGCAAGGATGGATTGTGGCAATGCCCACCAAAGTCCTCCCTACCAGGAAGAGTACCGGTTGCGGGCGTCTATGTCGTAGGAACGTAGCAGAGAATTATGGGGGTCTGAAACCTTGTACTTTTACCCGATTACCATTGCTCATGCTGCTTGGCTTATGCAAGTAAGATGTTGTGTCCTCAACTGAAAGGATTTGATCTGTGTTGAGTTTTTTGTTGCACCTAAAAAGTCGAAGACCCAGGGATGGGGATGGCTTCTTCACCAGGACCGTGCTAAGAAATGAAAATGGGTGTGCCACCGTAGGTTTGAACCAAAGAAGGCTAAAAAATAAGCTGAACTCCAAGGATATATTAGTAGCAGCGTTAAAATAGGCGTTGTTAACCAAGACTATGTATCTTTAATGGCTTTCGCATCTTTAACCATTCTTGGATCCACTTTTGCGTTACGTCAACAAAATTTAGGGCATGAGGTCCCCCCTTGAGGGTCGACTCGAGCTCTGTCTTGGGGCCTTTCTCTCCTTGCCCCTTGGTCACGCCTCTCTTTGAGGGCTCCCTTGTCTCACTCCTAGGTCTCTGTTCCCCTTATAAGCTCCATGCTCCATGACCTTTGTCACTACACTCGAGCGATACAACGCTCGACCGCGCCTCAGTGCCATGACACCGGATCGCACCTCTGCGTTGCGTGCTCCTGGCACAATGCCTGTTGTCAGGACCAAGCGCCTCAATGTCCAACAGTGCCTGATCACCATCTCTCTTCTATGTGCCCCTCCTAATATTCTTGCATAATTTATAGCTAGCCTATTGGTGCAGTTTGACAAGATGCACTTGGAACAAAAAGCCCCGTGCTAAATAAATATTTTTTCTGGGCACGCCGATTTTTTCAGATGAAAAAAAATCATTACACATGTCATCGTGATGCCAAACCATGCCTAATTGTCCTCTTCAAGTTGGGTATCCCCGGCGCAGCCCTACATGACCCAGCACTGGGCCTTTAGTGCTCTTGAGTTTGAGACGCCCGATCGCGCCTGACCACCATCTCCACATTAGGTGCCCTTTGCAAAACACTCGCTGCACTATCCGATGCGCCCGATCGCTACGATGCTCGATCGCGCCCGCCTTTTTCTGTACGTGTCTCGGACACTCCTTCCTTCAGTCGTGCCCATGTACTGTTGCATGTCATGTGCTCCCGTACAACACTTGATGACTGCACCCCCGCACCATATTTACTGAGCGTGCCCCCGTCACTACACACAACCTGTTGCTCCCATGCACCGCACCACTTATATAGTCGCCACTCTATCACGCTGCCATGGCCCAAGTGTTATCTCTTCACCACGCCATGCGCACCTTACCTTGGTCGTGGAACATGCGTCGACCCACTATCTAGAGTATGTAGCATTCCTTAGATTAGGTAACTTCTTCAGGACATTATCTCTGGGAACTCTAAGTGCTCTGGCACAAGGGCTCCCCTCTCGCCAGGTAGGCGAATCTTCGGGTACACTACATTAGCCCATTAGGTAGACGATTCTTCTGGGACACTACCTTGGTGCTCTCCTAAGACCTGGCTCAAGGACTCATTGCGGGATAGCCGACTCCCCCAAGACACTATCTCCACTAGGGAACTTTGACTGTCTGGCATGAGGATTCCCTTATGCTAGGTAGGCGACACCTCCAGGACACTATCTCAGTCCGTCGGGTTGGCGACTCTTCCAAGACACTGCCGTGACTGGCTCCGAGTGCTCCAACTTAAGGACTCCCGTCTTGCCAAATCGGAGACTCCCGAGAGACACTTCAGCAGCTTGTAGAGTAAGTGACTTATCTAGGACATTACCCCAGCCTGTCGGGTTGACGACTCCTTAGGGACACTACCTTGGTTTGTCGGGTAGGTGACACCTTCAGGGCACTTTCTTGGCGTGCTCCTAGTGCTCCAGCACAAGAACTCACCTGTAGGATCGAGGACTCCTCCAGTACACTACCTCGACCACGGTGTCCCCGCGACTAGTCTATGTGCTCTTGCATTGAGAGCTCTTCATCGGCTCCCTTTAAGGACCATGACCTCTAGGTTACTCCGAGATGGAAGCAGGTCTTCGGGAGGCATGACGCCTAGTCCACCTGACAGTTGGATGTAGGGCCTTCCCCTCTGTGTCTCTCAAGGCCTTATGTGACTCGGTAAGGGCTTTGGAGTGGTAGCTAAATTAAAGGGTTCTCTGGCAACACTTGCGTTGTCTAAGCCATTCTTTTGAAATAAACAAAGCAAAGTTTTGCTAGTTAGGCAGGGTAAATACGCGATCCAAGAGTCCATGGAGCATCGACATATGTGGCTTGCTTAGTAAGGTGTCACTCTTAAGGAGCGTCATGTGTTGCTTGAGGACATTACCTTCCCAACCACTATAAATAGTAGACTTGAGAATTTGTTTTGAAAAGAACAGAACTCATTTTACCTTTTTTCTTTCTCACTCTAGAATTTCAGAACTAAATAATTATAGAGAGAGAAATACGCTGGACTTCAGACCCTACCTCTGAACCTAAGTATTGGACTAGTGAATGTCGTCATGTGTTCACCTTGGGCCTCCATACTCACGGCGCTACTGCTCCTCAGGAAAGCTTTGATCTCTACCTTTGCTCCATCCTTACCGACTTACCATGTCACACAAGATCATAGTACTGCGAGGCACTTCATTAATATCAAAAACGTTAATAGGGTCTATGTCAAACCAAGTTACGGTCCTTTCCTTTTATTCGGTCATCTCTTAAATTTGAGGCAAAGTATTCGATCGTAATGAATGAAGAAAAGTGGTTTGTTGTTTTGTGGTGATGTATGTGGCCTTGCTGTTATGGTGGGGCTATTTACAAATTCTTATACGACTCAGGATGCCGTAATGTGTATCTTAATGACACAAAAACATCATTAAACCTGTTACAACACATCTACATAGCGGCAGATGATCCTAATCTCTCTTTTTTATTCACACAGTCCTCTTCTTAACTTCTGTCAATGTACATGTTGCTACAAAAATTGAAACTTCAGCAACAATTAAAATTTTAAAACGGCGTTTAGACAGTAAAAAGAGCATGTCTAAATTGTTCCAACATTCTTCAATCACCATTAAATCGGTGCAATGAAGTGATGCGGGTAACCATCAGGCTGGATCACAACTTTTCTGCTTCTACCATATATATTCATTTCTCACGGAGTGGCATGTAGTCCACGGCTTAGGCATTACACTGTCAATCTGCCGATGAATTAGCCTAACAAAAAAAGCGCGTGATAATCTCTCCATATATTCATCAATTCATGTGCTTATATGGAAGTAACAAAAGCCGAAGGAAACAACTATCAAAGGCTTCCTCGCTTGAATGTTTAGACCGATAACCCGTTTGGAGTTATCAAATGGAACATTTTGGTTCACTCATGTTTAAGAATCTTCAGATGACACATGCATACACTAGTACATATAAAGGTCAAGATGTGGATACTCCATAGTATTCTCACGCAACTCCATCAGATTAGCTTTCGCTACAATCACGATCGAGTCTCAAAGCAACTGTTATTTGACATGTGACTACACAAGTGTGCCTGTGCTGAATCCTCAGCACAAGACTTGATTTAAATGAAAATAATCAGGAATAGAGTCAAATGGAACTCTAGGACCAAACCTTTGGATAACCAAGAAACTTCGGCAAATTCAATGGTAAATGTTAATAGTATAATCTCTACAGAAGAAAATAGAGCATATACTTCCTGACTATTCCTGCGAAGCAAGGGCAGCTTCTTTCAAACATGACCTCATTATCTTCCCAAGCTTGGAGCAAGCATCAAGGCATAGCATCATTGCCTGTTCATAGCAGATATATTAGCATGCCAGCCCATAAGTAAGTTACCTACTGCATTATACTCTTGACTCACTTCTATGTCCTAAGCTGCCCTTGGTACTCGTATATGCATCTTTGATCGAACGAAGATAGATGCACATAACATTTTAAAGCATCAAAGAAGTGACCCCAGACTACAAGTAAGAAATTTGAGCCAACATCACCTGCAAAGCATTACAAACTGAAAAATGCCCGTAGCAGTAGATGAAAATGCTGCTTGTGAGCTAATGTAATTGCACGTACAACCTTAACACTTTTGGGTCATGTGTGAAAAGCATCTTGATGTTTCAATTTTGGCACCCGCCACCTTGAACGGTTGAAGAGTACCAATTGACATTCAAAGTCCAATTAATTTTTCTATCCTTTAGATCTGGAGGGGGAAAATGTAACTTCCACTACAAGTCAGTAGATACTTAACCTCATCCAAGTTTCAAACTTCCTCAATAAATGAATCTTAAATAGATCGTAATAGTTTTACAGATCATGTAGGGTATTAAAAAGTGCCACAACTTGGGTCTTGCTGAAAATAGTCGTGATGTTGGGGTGATGAAGGTAGTGGTGGAGTTGGTGGTTGTGATGATGGCTGCAGCAGCAGTGGTGGGTTTGGTGGAGACTCTGGCGGTGATGGGTTTGGTGAAAACAAGAAACTTGACAACAACAATTTTAGTGGTCAATGCTTGTAAATATTCATGGGTATAAGAACTTAAGAGCCCATCACCAGACGTGAACCATTCTCTTAAAACAGATCACCAAGCCAAATCAGTTCTCAAATTCGTACTATGAAATCCCAAATTGATTTGGGATTTGCACTGCAACACCCAAAAAAAAAAGGGTTCACTGAGTCTGTAGTGATTGCTAACAATCATGAGGACAAGAAGATCAAGCACGTCTACATTCATGACATATATCGGTGATGGTTGCAGTTATGGATCTAATGAAGTGGTGGTGGTGGATATGTTGGTGGTGTCTAAGGGGTTCGACTGGAAAGTGAGCATTGAGGTGGACGTGCCATTGGTATGGAGGTGGTGGCAGCTGTAAATCTTCAGATGGCAAGTAGAGGAATTACATTTATCTGCTTGAAGGTTGGAGGTCATCTTAGTTGTTCTCTAGTGCTGCTTGGGCAGTGGTGGAGAAGAGAGAATACGGTGATACTGGTGGTTAGGTTTGGATACGTGTGACTTACATTTCCCCCTCCCACATATCTCGAACATTAAACAAATTCGCATTCTTAACTTCGATTGGTGCTTTGGGCACCAACTTAAATGTTCAAGGTGCTAGGTGCAAAAATAGGAACACCAGGGTGCAGGGCGCACATTACCCCCCCAAAGTAAACAGTTTCATGTTTCTTATGTTGCTTGTAATATGGGAAACAGAGCATTCAAAGTGCAGGAATAAGTACAGAAGAAGCAGAAGATTTAACACAAGCAAAGCCAGTTGATTGTCATACTTCGTGAATCTTTGCAGTTGACCATTCTCCTGTAATTGTTAGCTGAGTGACCTCATCACGTGACGGCATGCTAGAAATCATTAGGCTTCCATCTTGATAGCTTTCTTCTTCCAAAACAGGATCAATAACAAGATTCTTCCCAAGACAAGACTAGACATAAAAAGGGAAAGACATGGATTATGAAGGTTCGACCAGGGCAATTCCTAAACAAAAAAATTATAGGCACGCTAAAGCAGCTTATGGTTCGTGGACCTGAATGTTTCATAAAACCAGCAAACTTTGAATATTAGAGATCACTTACTTTCAAATAGATACATGGCAATTTAACTTATTACCATTGGTAAAATCATAAAGCAAAATATAATTGACAAAAGAAAACACAGCTCTCAATTTCATGGGGGAGTTATTCTTGCTGCACGTGTACTAAGGCGCTCCACCATGTTTTTCTCCTTTCCTACAACCAAAACTGCCCTCTCCTTTCAGTTTTACACCCTCTGGACTCACTCTCCTACCCCACCACCACCTTGTTTCTTACAACAGCAGAACCGACAGTTCCACTGGAAGGATATTAAGCTTCATCCTGGTCATGGATAGACCACCCAGGTTCAGGTCCATAAGCAGTGAAAATTGCCCTGATCGTCAATTGTCCCACCTTTACAATCGTAAACACCTCATGTTGAGGCCACAGATTATCGCAATGATCTTAATTCGCATGGCTCTCACTTGCCAATATCTTCGTTCCAATCATTGCCAATCAGATTTTTTTTTCACAAGTCTGCCATTTCAGATCGTCGTTGAGGACCGAAAGCTTTGTCGTAATTACACTTCAATCTCCCCGTCATTGGTTTGCTCGATTGTGCTATTTTGGTTGACTCATTATTCTTAAACTCACAAAACAAACTAAACAGGCATCATGATGGACTTTACAGAAGCATCCTCAGCCCAAAACAGAGCACACAAAAGTATATCCTTTTTTGATAAAGGCTGTTCTACGCCTTCAAAAGCTCGTTTATTCTTTCCCTACATATGCACAAAAACAAGCAAATCCATCTTTCCTTTCATAGAGACCAGCTTCTCAGCAGCGAGAACATGCCCTCTGCATCACTCAACAAAAAATGAGATGGCCAAAACCAAGCAAACACCATTGACCATGGGAAAATGCAAAAGTGAATGATCCATGACTCCCCGTCAGCTTTGCAAATGTAGCACCCATTCACGTATGTGTGCAGGTTATCACCTTTAAAAACCACACCCCTAGCTGGCTCTCAGGCGAAGAAACAAGAGGAGGGGGGGGGGGGGGGGGGCAAGTATAGAAGTACTTCACTGTAAAACAACCTCTAGAGTCGCCCTCCATACCACCCTATCAACCCCACCTCTACCAACATCCTAAGAATACAAAATACAAATAGTCCAAATGTCTAGTTCCCAGACATGGAAGTTTCTTCTGAATGAAAGGTTCCAAGAGATCTTACTTGCCTTAGCAATAGCACATAGAGACTGGAAATGTTTACACATAATCTCACCCTCATACCAAAAATCCTGCCAGAATCTAGCACAAGCACCATTCCGCACAGAAGCAAGTTTGAACAAACTCATCCATCCTCTACCATTTCCTACCCACAAATTAGAGCCACGAGTTCTTTTCAATTGTGGGGGGCCCAAATCCTAACACCATCTCCACTCCCCTATTTTCCCACCACCACTAGAAAGAGAAGGATCTGGAATCCTTAATTACCACACCTCCAAAATGTGGCGGTAAGCACCCAATATCCAATTTAATTAGGTGACACTTCTTCCCCTCAGAAGAACCTTTGCAAAGTAATTTTCTTTCTAATTTCTCTTTGATTCTTGCGACCTTATGCCGAGCCTTTCTTTCGAGTTCATCTGTCTTTATCACAAGCACCCCACCCCATACGACTATACCAGAATTTCCATCAAGGACATAAAATAAGATGGAAGGTTTAAGGGCAAACTTTGAAAAGTGCAAGTGTCATGAAATGTAGATGTATTATTATAGGAGCGTGGATATGTAATTTCTACTAATTTCCTGCTAAGATTAGCAGCAGAAACCTAGCAGTGACCACGAGGCGGATTAAGTGTCGTGGATTCGTCCCTGACAATAATTTTCGAAAGAGTAGACATTATTTTCTTTCTGTCCAAAAGTTGGAATTTTGGATACATCAGAGAAGAGTCGTAAAACGTGCTTATAGTTGTGATTTATCTATTTGGGTTGATTTAAGAATTTTTCATCCTCCACTGTTAAAAATGTATAGCATTCACAATGTTAGTGTTACTGAGACAGAAAAGGAAAGAAAAAGAAGAACTACATCACCCAGAAGGTCGAGTTCATAAGGCTTACTTTATGCCTGTTATTCTTAGATCATAATACTAGGAACGAACTGTTGCATACCACAGAAACTGAGGCAACCAAGTCATACATCATAATCCCTGCATCTGCTAGAGCAACACTGGCGCATGATATAACCACGGGGAGATCACCTACAACCATGTAAGAAAAATTAGCACACTAAGCAATTATTACCCTTCAAACTTAGAAGTTTAGAACTAAGCTCAATAGAGTGTTTTGGCAATAATTGGGATGCTCAGTAAATAGATGTGGAAGTGAGATAATGGAATTGGGGCAACATGTGGCCGCACCAATCCTAATGGTTTATTTTCTCGTTAGGTACAATGATATCACACTAGTCGGCTTAGTTCAGTTAGTGTGCACCATTAGCATTCGTTACTGACTTACTGTTTAAATGGACAGGTGCAAGAAGGAAGGCAACATACTATTTAGGTAAGAGTGTTTTCTTCATAGTCTTTATCAGTTGAAACAAACTTCTAAAGCATAAAAGTTATCAGCCAGCTAGCTACATTACAATCCAGAACTTACTGCCCCCGGATTCCAATACTAATGCAAAAACATCGACAGTTGTCTTGGGAAAACTATCCAGTATTATGGCACCCTCCAGAGCTTTATGTAGCATTGAAGAAAATTCTTTATTGTTGTCTGATCCCTAAAACATGAAAAACTTCATATAAGTAGTGTTTTGGTGTTTGGGGGGGGGGGGGGGGTGTTTATAAGTAAAGAAGAGTAAAAAAGAATTACTAAAAAAGGTGTGTGATACCTGTCCACAAACAGGGGTGGCAAAGGTTGTATAACTGACATTACAGTTTAAGCGTCCTATATCACTGTACATCATTGCCTTTTTACTTTCCCTTGGTCCAAACCTGAGCCAGAATGACCATTAGGATAAGGTAGAATAGTTAGCTACAAAGAATCAATGTAGAGATGTGGAAATTTTCAATAGACATGCTCAGGCTTAAGAGGACGGATGACATATTAGTATTTCCAGAACCTCAAAAAGATGCATCCTTAAAATGTCTACAACTGTCTGCCTTAGTTAGCACTGAACTCTCATCCTTGAAAGGTCTACAGTTGGGCCGATTATGAACCATACATATGTGAGAAATTCATGCAAAATATGCCAAGTGTATATCATGCGCTATGAGCGTTTGTCAACAAGCATCCGAGTCACTTTTCTATCATGCTCCACAAGCATTCTTCAACAAGCCCCCCAAGTGGCTTTCTTAACGCCCTACCAGTATTCTATGTTACAGTGTCGGTGTCCGGATCGGGTACGTGTCCGAGTGTCGGACTCGCCTATTTTCGAAATTCTAGGATACGTGGACACCGTCCAAAAGTTTGACACGGGTACGGGGACACGTCGTACATAATATATATTACATTTATATTCCTACTATAGTGCGCTACTAAACACCATATATAAGTACATAACTAATTACTATAGTATACATAAATATTCTGAATAGAATGCTAGGAATGTGTGGTAGAGCATCAAGCTGTGTGTTAAATTGGACTATTGGAGGGGTTGGCAAAGAAGTACCTGTTGAGCTGTCATTAAAATTTATGAATCTAAAACTGGAGCTGCCATTATCAAAAGTAACATACTTTAGATTTTTAACATAGTTGGAGTTGGAGATATTGTACATTGTTTTCAACTCTACGAAAAAAAAAAAATCTGGAGGCCGCCGCTCCCCCAACCCCAATAGTTAAAAGGCTGAAAGAACATTTAAGAGGCCATGCTTTGCATCCCATCCCAGGGATGTGATGGTACAGCAGTACTGGGCTTGTGGCAGATGAGACGGCAAAAAGACAAAAAAATGGTTATGGCTTTCAACTTGCAAGAGTGCAAGACAAGTTTGTGGGTCTCTCGAGGTGTTACAGAGAAATCCTTCTCTCTCCCTTATGTGCTGCTCCTCCTCTTCCCTCATCTTCTGCTTCTCCTTCTCTTCCGTCTCCGGCCACTCTCCTTCTCTTCTTCTTTCTTCTGCAGATTCATTTTTTCCTTCTTCATTTCATCCGGATTAAAAGCTGCCCAAGAATCTTCTTTATCCTCTAAGTAGCGACAAAGACATGAGCCGTGTCCGATCTCAATCCAAAGGGTCCGGTACGGCTCCCATACCCGTGTCATGGTCGTGTCGTCTGGACACCGCCTCTTCACCCCTTCACCCCAAAGTGAAGGGTCCATGTAACATAGCCAGTATTCATCAACAGTCCAACCAAGTGGCTTCTTTACCATGCTCCACAATCATAGATAAACAAGCTCCCCGAGTAGCTCCTAATCCCCCCAAGTGGCTTCTCTACCATACTTTACAAGCATTCATCACTGGCCCCCAGAGTGTGTTCCTTACCATGCTCCGGGAGCATTCATCAATAAGCTCCCGAGTGGCTTCTCCGCCATACTCATTAGCATTCATCAGTAGGCTTCTGTCCCAAAATGTAGTCCCTTTTGGAATACCAACATTCTATGAATAAGTAGTTAATGCTATTTTGAAAGTAAAAGTCAATGCTCGGATTCCATCTTTTGCCCTTAGATAGAAAGACAAAAAGTCACTTATGTTAAGGTTCACAGGGTTAGTTTTCGAAAAGGTGTGATTAATATGCGTTATGATGATTAATATGCTTTATTTAATTGTTTACAACCACTATTATGGGACAGAAGAAAATTGCATTCCCGACATTTATTTTGGGACGGAGGAAGTAGTTTATTTCCTTGCAGGAGGACATAATGGTAAAGCACCATAGTAAGGCAGGGCAATAGGCTTATGATTTATGAATCATCATCGGGACCCCTGAGAGCATTGGATTAGAGGAAAGAGACAAGGAATCGCTATGGCATGATATTAGGATGTGTCAAAGTCAAATTAGGAGAGAAGAGTGAAAACTCAGAAATCCACCGTACCCAGTGTTACCTGGTTGGTGGTTTGCTTCAGTACGTGCTAGGGGATTGGGTCGTGGTTCATCAATTTGCAGGTGTGTGGTACATGAGGCGTAGGTTTGTCAGTTCTCTATTTGGGGTCTCAGATTATTGAGGATCAATTTTTTGGTTCCCTTTAGCAGAATATATATGTATGCTTATGAACTTATGCATAAGTAAATGTACTCATCCTTATTCTTGCGAAGAAAGGTGAGGGAAAGAAGAGAGAACTAACATCTATTAACTAATAGCTAACTGACTTCATCATAAATATATAAACACGAGTTGACCAAGATTTGGTACACACATTTCAGCTCACTAGAATTAAAGTACCAGTACTCCAGAATACCTTGTTTTGATCATGAGTACAGTACGCGAGACACTAGTGGTGGAGGGGAATGAGCTAACTCTGGACGTGCACGTCAAAGCATGGCTGAATAAGGCTTTGTACTACATAAAGGATTATAGCAAAGGTGGCATCACAGCTACCTCATTCTGGAAGGTCCCCTTCACGTGACAACCACGTCCCTATAAAAAGGAAGCAATGCCCTAAGTCAACCAATCTTTCCCCTCTCCACATCATACTAGCAGCTCTGAGCTCTAAGTGTTGTGCTTCCGTGAGGATACGATCTGAAGCTAAGATCCAAGTACTTTTACTACCCACCAAATATTAGAGAGAAGATGCCACTTCTCTTATGTCAACTTCCTTGCACTCTCTGTTCTCATCCACAGCCCGCAAGGGAACACCATTGGCAACTCATATTCTCTTGTTATATGATGAGCAGGTCGGCCAGAGACTTTGATAGAAACGGTCCTTGACAATTCTCAAAGTCCTCCCCTTGCTGCCTCACTATAAGAGTAAAATGGATGCTAGATAATTAAGGTTTATCTTGTAATACGGAGATTGTGAGTGCTTGTATCTGTACATTTGATTTTAGATATTCTCCCTTTCCAACATAATCCTCATGCGATTCACAATCCCATGATTATCAATAAAAAGGACTAGTCAATCAGCCTTAAAAATATTTTCCATGGCCCCAATATAATTTTCTGCTGATAAAGGTAGCATTAAGGCAAACAAAATGTTCTCACAACTATGCTATGAAACATTATTTTAGGATAAAAGCACACAAAGACATGTGCATGAAAACAAGATACATATGTTGATGGACTTGTAAGCGTCTTTAATAATAAAACTGAAAAGTGACACGAGAGATGATTACTCACACAGACACAATGACCTTGGTATCTCCAATCTCTGCATAAGCAGATCCGGATGCAGCATTTACCGCACCGGTCCTGAAAACTGCAAGTCTCCAATAACAAAGCATTTTACTAAGTCAAATAAGGATTAAAACACTCCATCATGAAGAAGTAGAATAAGAGCAATAAAGGAGCAGAAAAGCCCAAAACATGACAATTTGCATGCTTGACTAGAAAACATATAACAACGTCACCCACAGCACGAAAAAGGGAAGTATCGAAGCAATAGAACTAGTAATTGGCAACTAAACAATCTGAGAGCTGATGTACATGAGAGCAATATAATCAATTTTATCCTCTATTTGCCGCAGGTAAAGTACAGCAGTTCAAGTGCAAAACTGCCGATACAACAGGAAAAGGAGCGATTTTATTCATGTGTTCGATATGTTGTTTCTGCTTCAAGAGACTAAAATCATACCCAAGACCAGAAAAGTGTAAAGAGGACGTCAAGTAGAAAAGCTAACTAAAACCCTGATAAACATGAAGTCAGAATCAATGAAAAACCCCAAATACGCAAAACAAAAACCAAACTGAGCATAAGGGTGACACCAATTCATCTAACATCAGCCATTGTCTCGCACGAGTTTTTACACATTACATGCCCAGATAAGTTAACAAGGCAGTCTTTGTACCGAAAACTCAAGAAATTTCACTCAACACACAATTGTAGTGAAAAGTTTTCAGTTCAGACGTTAAGGGACGGAAAAAAGAAACTCCAAAAGAAGAATAGCATGGTCAACATCAATTCGACATTGAGGCAATCAGAAGCATCCTAAAACGAAATTTAAAACACGAGCAAGAAGAAGGGCACTAGAGATAACTAATCAATAAAAAAAAGCCGGGTCTAATGCAATAAACGAAAACAGGATAGTGTGTGTGTGTATGTGCGTGAGAGAGAGGGGTAGAGAGGGTTACATGCAGGCCTGCACTGGGTGAAGCCGCGGGTATCGGGGCGTACCCAGTCGGAGTCTGTGAAAATGGGGGCTTTCTTCTTCTTGCTCTGTGTCGCCGGCGACGGCGAGTATGTCGCCGGAGTTGAACCACCTCTTCCGGCCATGATAGCTATTCTCTCTCCCGATTTATAATACGGAGCCGCAAAATAGCAGTACAAACTCAAAGCAGTGACAGCGTTCTTTCGTTATATTGCCCGCTCTGCTCCTTCCTTTTTTTTCCTTTTTCCTCTTCCCTCTTCACGCCGGGTTTTAAACCGCCGACAGTTTCTTTTTTTCTATTTTTTTTTCAAGCTATAAAATAAAATAAGACAGAATTTGTTGTTAAAACAGTTAAAATTATACAGCAATAAAGATATTAATTTTTTTTTGACAAATGCTCGTCAAAGATTAGAAGCTTGATTACCTTTGAAAGCTCAAATGTATAGACCAAACTTGAGCAACGATGATGGATATTCCATACGAAATTAATTGTGTAAATCAGTTGAGAAGTTTAAAAAAACGACAATAAGATTACTTTTTATTGTATTAAATCTATATTCAGTAAACCTTGAACAGGGGATCTCAACCATTCAATTGTAACACTTTCCGTTACTTTCAGGGCACGAAAAACTTTATTCCATCTTATCGGTACATAATCCAAGTTTTAGCTGAGGAAATCTCAAGTAGCACTAAACCAGAGGTCCATATTGGTCCTAAAAACCTAAATTTCCTACTCAAAAGTCATATAATTGCATCTTTTTTCTAGACAAGTGCATATTTTTTATGATTAATAGGAGTGCTTAGCTCGCGGCACTTACTTCTACAACTATCTAGTAGTAATAGAGAAATTTTTTAGCTATACCTATAACCATAACACGAAAGGAAGCCTTTAGCTACCAAATACACATTCACGGGTATACCCCAATCGCAGAAGATCTTGGTCATTGAAAAAATACCGCCACTACAGATTTTCAGCGACATATAAGAGCCTGCTCTTGGGCAGTTAAATTCCTGGAAATTTCATTTTACCTTGTACCAAAAAACAGCGTGAGTTGAGTTGGCCTTTGCTTCAAAATGCGGGCACCAAAAATAAACCAAAACTGTGAAATCTGTTTGACAACCCACTTCACTCGGCACCCCCCCCCCCCCCGTCAGATTCAAAACAGCACCACTCTGATGAGAAAAAACGTCCATTAGTACCTCACAGACTCAGATCCGCCATCCTCTCTCTCTCTCTCTCTCTCTTCCAATTTGGATCCAAATCCCACCCCCTTTCTGCTTATGCTACACGGCGTCACCCCTTGAATCAACAACCACCGTTCGTCCAGACCCCGATCGGATCATAGGTAATCACAAAACGCACACCAAATTCAGTTACTGGCGTTATTTCCAATTCGATTACCCGAATTCAATCACTGGCAGTGTTTCCAATTCGATTGCTACGTGTTTCGATGTTGTGTGATTAGGGTTTTCGAGAATCGGGCAGTCGAGATGTTGACGAAGTTCGAGACCAAGAGCAACCGGGTGAAGGGGCTGAGCTTCCACAGCAAGCGGCCCTGGATCCTGGCCAGCCTGCACAGCGGGGTGATCCAGCTGTGGGACTACCGCATGGGCACTCTCATTGACCGCTTCGACGAGCACGACGGCCCCGTCCGCGGCGTCCACTTCCACAAGTCCCAGCCGCTCTTCGTCTCCGGAGGTCCCTACATCTCTCTCCCTCCTCCCTTCTTCTCTTTCTAACCCGTGTTCGTATTTGTATTGCTGCTCGTATAGCTATTGCGCTGATCGTGGATAGTTTGAACCGCTCTCTTGGCTCGTTGAATATTAGGTTGTTCACTAGGCGGGGTTTGAATGTATTACCTTTGCGGGGCGAAATGTGTCTTGATATAGGGACCGCGTGTAGCTAAAGATTTATAATGTTCTTGCTGGTGCATTTGTGTCAGACTAGATGTGGTTGAGGGGGTTCGGATCTGGCAAAGGAGACTGCAGACTTAGGCACTTCATTTCTAATGTTCAATTTTTTATTTTTTTTTTTAATGTTTGGCAGCGCTTACTACATTTTTTGAGGCTTAGGTTGTTCATTAGATGGAAGTGCTATGGGTGTCTTTTGTTACTGAAGGAAAACGTTGTTGCTAATGGATACCGCCATACTGTTGATGACCAAGTGTTATTGAGGGGTTCAGATCTGGCTAAATAGGGTGTGGATGTAGCCACTTCAATCTTAAGTAATTGTGTTATAGGCTACGAGCGAATCTCAAAATTTGTAATTCATAATGCTCGTTTCTTTTCTCTTAGAACCAAAACAAAATCCAATGGAAACTCTATTCTTAGTTGATTTGAATAGAAAAACACGTCGGTCGTTATGTTTTGAGATTGCCATAAGAGAATTTAAGGTGGTAGCTTTTTGTATTATAAAATTGCAGGGGATGATTACAAGATCAAAGTTTGGAACTACAAGTTGCATAGGTGCTTATTTACCCTTCTGGGACATCTTGATTACATTCGTACGGTCCAGTTTCACCATGAGTGCCCATGGATCGTTAGCGCAAGTGATGATCAGACTATCAGGATATGGAATTGGCAGTCTCGTACATGCATCTCTGTGTTAACAGGACACAACCATTATGTGATGTGTGCCCTTTTTCATTCAAAAGAGGATCTCATTGTGTCAGCCTCTTTGGATCAAACTGTTCGTGTTTGGGATATTGGTGCTCTGAGGAAGAAGGTTTCCCCTGCCGATGATATTCTCCGGTTGAGTCAAATGAACACTGATTTCTTTGGTGGAATTGATGCTGTCGTGAAGTACGTCTTGGAAGGACATGATCGAGGAGTCAACTGGGCGTCATTTCATCCCACCCTTCCTTTGATTGTCTCTGGGGCAGATGATCGCCAAGTGAAAATTTGGCGAATGAACGGTACAGCTGTCAAGATCTTATTTCTTTCTGCAATTAAGCTCTTTCTTTACGTAAATATTGAAGTAAACCATCAAAATGCAACTCTGCCTTTAATGCACTACTACTATAATAAAAATCTTAATTAGTAAGTAACTACCTATAAAAATATGCTTAATTTTTACAAGTTTAAAATTCCATAGAAAATATAGTTAAAAAAATTTAAAGCCCAAGTTTGATACGATAATTATATTTTGTTAACTTATTTTTGGACACGTATGACTAACTTATTTTTCTGTTATTTAAGATTTACTTTACTGAATATGACAATAAACACGTATACGTGATGTTTGATTTTTTTTTTTTTTTTTGTACTATTAATTTTATTTTCGTGCACGCATCGCGTGTGCCATGGTAACTCGTTTACCTAAAGCAATCATCTTTAACATTTGGACTTAGTGTTCTTTATGACTACAAAAAGCCGAAAAGATAAGTTTGGTTAAGCGTCCAAAGCAACCAGAATCATGGACCTCTCTTACGGGATAAGTTCTCGTAATAAGCAGTTTATGAGTTGTCTCTAACGTGCTCCATTGTGGATCTCTTTATCTGTTGGAAACTTTGGACTACCTAACAATGAGCTACCTCTTGTTTTGCAGATACAAAGGCTTGGGAAGTAGACACCTTGAGAGGGCACATGAACAATGTGTCTTGTGTTCTGTTCCATGCGCGACAGGAAATTATTGTGTCAAATTCAGAAGATAAAAGCATCCGTGTGTGGGATGCTACGAAAAGGACTGGCCTTCAAACATTTCGCAGGGAGCATGATAGGTTCTGGATTCTTTCGTGTCATCCTGAGATGAACCTTCTGGCAGCTGGTCATGATAGTGGCATGATAGTTTTTAAGCTGGAGAGAGAACGCCCGGCTTTCTCTTTAAGTGGTGATACTCTGTACCATGTGAAAGATCGTTTTCTGCGTTCGTATGACTACTCAACTCAGAAGGACACGCAAGTAATACCAATACGTAGACCTGGTTCTACCAGCTTGAATCAGGGCCCAAGAACTGTTTCTTATAGCCCGACTGAAAATGCTGTTTTGATTTGTTCAGACATAGATGGAGGATCTTATGAACTCTACATTGTACCCAAAGACAACTTTGGGAGAGGTGATACAGTTCAGGAGGCAAAGAGAGGTATTGGTGGATCAGCAGTTTTCGTGGCTAGAAACAGATTTGCCGTGCTTGAGAAGAGCAGCAACCAAGTTTTGGTCAAGAACTTAAAAAATGAGATTGTCAAGAAGAGTGCCCTTCCTGTTGCTACTGATGCTATATTCTATGCCGGTACTGGAAACTTGCTATGCAGGGCTGAAGATAGAGTAGTCATTTTTGACCTCCAACAGAGATTAATTCTTGGCGATCTTCAAACATCTTTTGTCAGGTATATTGTTTGGTCAAATGACATGGGGAGTGTTGCTTTGCTGAGTAAGCATTCCATAATTATTGCTGACAAGAAACTTGTACACCGCTGCACTCTTCACGAGACAATACGAGTTAAAAGTGGAGCCTGGGATGACAATGGTGTCTTTATATATACGACGCTGACCCACATCAAGTACTGCCTTCCTAATGGTGACAGTGGAATCATAAGGACCCTTGATGTGCCAGTATACATAACTAGGATATTTGGAAATACAATTTTTTGCTTGGACAGAGATGGGAAAAACCGTCCTATTGTTATTGATTCAACTGAATATGTTTTTAAGCTCTCGCTCTTGAGGAAGAGATTTGACCAGGTCATGAGTATGATAAGAAACTCAGAGCTTTGTGGTCAAGCCATGATTGCGTACCTCCAGCAGAAAGGTTTCCCAGAAGTTGCCCTCCATTTTGTCAAGGATGAAAGAACCCGCTTTAACTTGGCACTTGAAAGTGGGAACATCCAGATTGCTGTTGCATCTGCTAAAGAAATAGATGAGAAAGATCATTGGTATAGGTTGGGGGTGGAGGCCCTTCGTCAGGGTAATACAGGTATTGTAGAATACGCATATCAAAGGACAAAGAATTTTGAGAGGCTATCCTTCCTTTATCTGATCACAGGGAATTTGGATAAGTTGTCAAAGATGATGAAAATTGCTGAGGTTAAGAATGATGTTATGGGTCAATTCCACAATGCTCTATATCTGGGTGATATCAAGGAGCGCATTAAGGTTTTGGAGAATGCTGGTCATTTGCCCCTGGCATACATCACAGCCTCAGTTCATGGACTCCCTGATATTGCCGAGCGTCTCGCTGCTGAATTGGGAGATAATGTTCCTTCTTTGCCGAAAGGGAGGTCAGCGTCTCTTCTGATGCCCCCAGGTCCCATCTTGTGTGATGGAGATTGGCCGTTGTTGAGGGTCACAAAAGGTATTTTTGAGGGTGGTCTTGATAATGCAGGCAGGGGCGCGCAGGAAGACTATGAAGATGCAGCAGATGGTGATTGGGGCGAGGATCTTGATATTGTTGACGTAGGAAACATGCAGAATGGTGACATCAACATGCCGGTGGAGGATGAAGAAGGGGAAGAAGGAAACGATGAAGGAGGATGGGATCTTGAAGATCTTGGGCTTCCCCCCGACGTTGACACACCAAAGACTGCCGTCAGCGCACGTTCATCAGTGTTTATTGCCCCGACTGCTGGTATGCCTGTAAGCCAGATCTGGACCCAAAAATCATCTCTTGCTGCTGAACATGCAGCGGCTGGAAATTTCGATACAGCAATGCGTTTGCTAAGCCGGCAGGTCGGGATAAAGAACTTCGCTCCTTTGAAATCAGTATTTATTGATCTTCATATGGGCAGCCACACTTGTTTACGTGCCTTTTCCTCAGCTCCTGTGATCTCATTGGCAATTGAGAGGGGGTGGAGCGAGTCAGCAAGTCCTAATGTACGGAGCCCGCCTGCACTTGTCTTCAATTTTTCTCAATTGGAAGAGAAGCTCAAGGCTGGGTACAAAGCCACCACTGCTGGAAAACTCACTGAAGCTCTGCGGCTTTTCCTGAGTATCCTTCAGACCATTCCCCTGATTGTGGTTGATTCACGGAGAGAGGTGGATGAAGTCAAGGAATTGATTGTCATTGTAAAAGAGTATGTTCTGGGTTGTCAAATGGAGCTTAAGAGGAGAGAATTGAAGGACAATCCTGTTCGTGAGCAGGAGCTGGCAGCTTATTTCACCCACTGTAACCTTCAGCTTCCGCACTTGAGACTTGCTTTGATGAGTGCCATGAGAGTTTGCTTCAAGGCAGGTAATTTAAACACAGCAGCTAATTTTGCGAGGCGACTCTTGGAAACCAATCCTACTGCTGAAAACCAAGCCAAAACAGCACGCCAAGTTCTGCAGGCTGCAGAGAGAAACATGAAAGATGTATCTCAGCTGAATTATGACTTCAGAAACCCATTTGTTGTTTGTGGTTCCACATATGTACCAATATACCGTGGCCAGAAGGATGTATCCTGCCCTTACTGCAGTTCACGCTTTGTTCCATCTCAGGAAGGGCAGCTTTGTGCCGTATGCGATCTTGCGGTGGTTGGGGCAGATGCATCTGGTTTACTCTGTTCTCCTTCCCAGGTCAGATAAGTGAAGTGTCTTTTTGGGACTAAATTGTCTTTCAGTTGCAGGATTCAGCTGGCTATTCATTTAAAAACAAAAGTAGGGTTACTATAGGCGAGTTGATTTTAAATTGGTTTGCTTTGTGTTTTTCTTTTCCCTATGGGTTTGTGTTACCGACATTCTTATATAAACTTGAAATTTTGGTCGTATCTCATGATTCTAGTTTGCCATTGACCCACTTTGACGGTCTTTCTTCATTTAATTTTTGTACTTCCACATGGTTTTTCCCTAAACTGCCCATGAACTGCAACCTAGAAGAGTAGTTTTAAATTGTTGTACAGTGATGAATATCTAGATTGATCACATTGTCCATGGAAAGCAACTCGACTTTGACTCTAATGGAGAGGAAAAATGCCTTAAGGTTTTGTGGCTGTAAAGGGGCTCCCGCAGGAACTAATCCATGTATTCTTTCTTGGGATTCTACTCCTTTGTACTATAAGGTCACGTCACATACTGATCTTCCTCCAAACTGGATTTAATGGTGCAAACCCCACAGCTTTCCTTGTAGGCTGTAGCTATGTTCCCGGCTTGAGGGGGGTGATTTTTTAGTTTTGGTTGGGTTGAATGCTTAGGGTGGTCTGGAGCTTTCAACTGCAATATGATTTTGTTGGTTGTATGTGGTGGTTCTTGCAAGATTTGTAGCGCATTCGCTGTTTTTCCCTCTCGCTTTTGTTACGGCAAAAATCGATAAGATATTATGCCATAAAAAAAGTTTTCTATGGCATGGCAGGGAAAAGACAATTATGGCCTCATATTATATCTCAAGTATTAATTTATTAACGATAAATAGGTAATTTTTGTTTCAAATTTTCCGAACTCTAGTTGTCCACTTTCTTTCCCTGTCGTCACCATCGTTCACAGCACACGCAAGCGGCTACACCTGTAGGGCCCGGCACTACGAGGAAGTATGGCATGGAAATCACAACCCCCCTACCCCCTCTTCCTGTTGTCCTTGGCGGTTCATTAGATCCTGCCAATGGTTTGTTGTTGCGGCCGTGGGTGGCAGCAGTGGTGGAGGCTATGGTACGGGTTGGGTTGGGTTTTAACACAACTCGAAAACCCAACATTTTAAAAGTCCATTTCAACCCAACCTGGGTTTTTCGTAAAAAAAAACAAATCCACGTGTAACTAATATCGTTAATTTTTTTGTCTTTTTATTTTATAAAATGATCTTCAACTCATTTCATTATCTAAAGACTAACATAACTCGCATTTGACTTATATGATATACTTTATTTTTGATAAATGAAAAGTTTAATTTATTTGGTCATAGATGAAATATAATACTTCTAAAGAAATCTTTCTACATCAATCACTAAATAAACACATAGATCAAACATTAAAGACAAGTAATAAACTCCATTATAATAAAAAAAATATCATAGTCTTCCTTAAACTAGCAACATAAATATATATCAACATGTGTAGAGAAAAAAAACAAGCAATAAGTTATAACACTTAATACAATAAACCCCCTCTCACTTTAATTCATGCATGTCTTTAAATCACGTGAGAAAGAATAAAACCATTAACAAAAGGTCCTAAAAGAAAAAAAGAAAAAAAAGAAGAAAAAAGAAGAAAAAAAAACAAAAGTAGAAGAACACAAGGCAACAAAAGAAAGAAAAAGAAGTCTGAAGAGAAAACAGAAGAAACCAAGAAAGAAGGAGACAAAGGGTCTTGAAAAGAAAATAAAAGCAGAAGAGAAAGAAGGCAGCAGGTGGCGCAAAGAAGAGAAAAGAAGGCAGTGGCAGAAGAATTTGAGCATCGCGGCAAAGGGCGAAGGCACACCGGCAACTGCCTCGGAGAACACCGGAAGGCGACGCCGGCCAGCCCGTACTACCGCCGGCAGATGGGTAAATCAAATCTGAAAAAAAAAATGAGTTACGGTGGATGCCGACGACGGCGAGGTGACCGGTTTTAGGATGAACAATAGCCGCGATGGCCAAGAGCGGCAACAGCCATGGCCACCGGCAGCTACGGCGTATCCCGGCGACAAGTGAACGACGACGCCGATCTCGATTTCGGGTGCGTTCAAACGCCACCGAAATCTGCCTAGGAAAAAAATATGTTTCTACAAATTCATGGTTTCGCTGGTGTTTGTGAGAAGTATGGGAGCAAATGGATGTCTTTGGATACGATTGCGTTGCGAGTTGTCGATGGTGAAATAAAGCGACGGCATACCGCAGGCCGATCATACCACTGTCTTTGGGAAGGTGAAAATGACGAGATCACTGTATCTTCACCGGAGAAGCAGAAGCGGACTGTCGGGGAACCATAGAAAATGATTTGGGCAAAATTGGCTACACCTCAACCGACTGTTGAGGAAGGAGAGAAATCAGAGAATGAAGGGAGATTCGTTGATTTGGTTTTTTTTGTTGGGTTAGCTTGGTTTTAATGGGTTTGACCCAATTTAATTCATATAAACATTAACCCAGCTCAAATCAACCCACTTTTAAATTAATTGGGTTTGATGGGTTTAAACCTGTCCATATCTGAGCTGGGTTGGTTAAAGCCCATTCTAACTCAGCCCAAATTGCACCCCTAATGGTGGTGGGTGGGGCGACCATAGCGGCTATCATTGGGCTGCGAGCATGATGGTGGTGACGGCGAGAAAGAAAAGAGAAGTAGAGTTGTAAATTCAAAAAAAAATGAGATCTTTACCCTCAATGAATTAATACATGTATGATCAAATAAGAGTATAATTGTCTTCTTGATTATTTGCCGTAGAAAATTTTCTACTTCATAGCAACACAAAAGCCTTACCGTTTTTTCTTATCAGCGGAAATGCTTAATGGGATGAGTGAAGGCTTGTTATTCTCGTTGCAGAAAGTTTAAGTCATCTAACTACATTTGGGTGACAATTCTAAACCAGCTAATCTGATCTGACCCAATAATTGTGCTTGGCTGGACCAAAAAAGTGGCAAGAATCTCAATTCATAAAATCAATTTGCTACAGATGGGCTGTAGAGCAGGTCTAGACCAAGGAAGATCCTCATGGTTGTTGCTCACCGACGAGGTAATGAAGTTCAACCGAGGCTTGGGGATGTCAATCCTTTTGTTACGCATTGCGTAAGTTGTTTAATAGATAGAAAGAGCATCAAAAATAAAAAAGAAATGGTAAAAATTTTTATGTCATTAAAGTAGTAACAAATTGGAGTCATTAAAAAACGTGTAGATTTTTTGCGCTTATTTATTTTTTCATGCTCTTGTCATTGTTACGATTGATATTTTTTTTTTGAACACGTATAAATATAAAAGGAACGAATAACTCCACCAGTAGAATTACTTGGGTTTCCAAACCCGACAAACAGTGCATTGTGTTTGCAATTGATGCCGGAAGGTGCCACTCTATATTTGACATATGTTCTCCCATTTGATTGAGCTTTATTTTGGGCATAGTTCTTTCATAGATGTGATCCCAAGTATGCGCACAAATTAAGCAACTCAATCTGAAAAAACTTTCACCAGAAAAAGCCGAAGTACTTAAGAAGCCAGTAAGGTTACTAGTCTTTCTCATAAAAAAGGACAAGTACAGCGAAAAGCCAAACGATTACAAAGGAGAAAGTAAGGGATCAATGAACAGAATCGTGCATCACATAAACAAAAAACTCAAGCACACTGATGTATTCCTATGGAACTGGAGGGCCAGGCTCAAAGAGTGGAGGGCAACAACTTGCAAAGAGACCACAGCAACACAGAAACCACAAGCTGCAAACAAGAGATAGGGAGCAGTTATGAACATGTAAAACTCTAGCTTTATCAAGGTGGGGGTTTCAGGTGGCTGAATGATCTTACCATGACTCCATAAATCCTCCAGGAGGAGGAGCTGGAGACAACAATGGTGTTTCTGCTGGTGGTGGTGGCGGCGGTGGATCCATGCTTCACTAGGTAAAGTTAAAAAATACACCTATATCGATGTACAATGTGCAATGCAAACAAACCCGAGGTTGTTAGATTGCTTAATTGAACCAATCTATCCCCAAAGTCAGACCTTCATCTACCATTCAAAGGCAGAAATGGAGGGTAGATGGCGTCCAACTAACAGTGTTAACATATCAACCATGTCTAATGCACACCACGGTGCACCAAGACAACTACCAACTACTAGTACACCTGTCTGAAACTCTGACATGCAAAAATATCCTTATCATGGGAATCATTTATGTTTGTATATGTGAAAAGCGAATGTCTGGCTAGTTTACGGTTAGAGATCAAAACTATATAGCTTTGGATAAATAAATCTTTTTTTTTTCTCCTTTCTTCCTCTTTCTCCCTTATCCCTGCTTATCGACCCTTGTCTATTTTACTGCCATCTCCGGTCTCCGTCACCGGCCAACTCTGCCCACTGCAAATAGCTTCCACCGCTTACACCACACAACTGCCATAAGGATTTTCCTCATTGTGCAACCCCTAATCAAGGGAGTCGTGGCGCCGTCCTACCTCTCATCTTCATCTTGTTGACGCCCATCGCTAGCCACATTTGTTGCCAGCCTACACCTCCATTGCTGGTCGATCCTTACAAACCACTGCCGCATACCACCCACCACTGCCACCATCACTATTACAGGTATCACATAAAGAGAAAGATAGAGAAATCTTGCATTTTTTTTTGTGTGAATTACAATGGTGGAAGAGGGGGTATAAATAGATTACATATAGTGTTTTATGTGAAAAAGCATATGTGTAGCTTAGGTAGCCTAGACTTCTTTTATTTACATTAACATCTCCCCTCAAATTTAAGGTGGTAGATAAGAAACTGGCTTAAGTTTGGAGGTTAATGATCGGTGCTATGTTTAAGGTGAATGACGACCCTTCAGAGCATTGAGATCCAAATGTAATCCTCAAGTGAAATAGATGATCCAAGCTATGCTTGAGTGAATCAATGTTCCTGACGCAACTACTGGTGAATCCAGAGGATAGATCCAGCGACCAAGAAACTAGAGGTCCTAGGGTAGTTTCTGGTGATCATAGAGGACAAATCCAGTGACCAAAAGATTTGAGGTCATGGGGCGGTTTAGCGTGTTAAAGATGTCGAGGGACCAAACTAAATTAAGGTGTAAGCCCCCGGGAATTCGGAGCTCCGCCACTCCAAACTCCCGGGTCGTTAACCTACCGGATCACATCAAACCTGTCAAATCCTGTTCACTAACACATACTTCCAAAACAGTTAATCCGATCTCAACTCAAACTCTTCACATTCAGTATTACAAAACTGCTCAAACTTGAACTATTAAGATTTAGGTTCTTTACAAACTCAAGTTCTTATAAAACGAGTTGACAAAACTGACCTACGTAGGGGCCTCTCTACACAATAATGATAGGCTCATCGGAATCTCACACAGACTCTAACCCATTCCCGAACTTGCTACATTTGATCATCACCTGTAGAAGGGAGCCAAAGAAGGGTGAGCTTTTGAGAGCTCAGTAAGGTCATACAAGGACTAACAACAGCATTACAAAGCGATTCCAAATAATACAACCGACGAAACTTTCCAAAATACTTCAGATGGTTAAAAGACTCAATGATTTCCAAAAAGATCAAAAACTCATTGGAAATAGATACCAAAATGAACCAGAACAAACACGATGGATTTCAAAACAATCAATAATAGATCATTTCTAGAGTCATCATTTTCAAAATACAATGAAGATTTTCCAAAGGATTTCAACAGAAGCACAAATCATTTCAGATAATACTTTTCAGACATTTCTTTAATAGTCACGACAGTATACAGAGCAGATAAAATCAAAAATCAACGTTGATCCTGGACGGTCGCGATGCCATTCCGGCAAAGCACAGAAGTGTACACATGCATGATGTACCAAAATACTAGTCCACTTGGGTACTAGCCTACTTCTTCTGCAGGATTCAGACCAGCCTTATTACGCCCTCCCACAGAACAGAAATCCAGGTCAACACAGAAGAATCAACAATATCAGTGAGCTTTAACATAAGCTCAATCACCGAAATCAATTCGGGTTCTAATAACAATAATCATACCGACATAAGTCAGCATTCGAAATTTTTAGAAGAAATCAGAAGTTTCAGAAGAAAAATCACAGATAAACTGCAAAAACGATTACGAACAGATATCAGATTTAGACATAACAATTCAGAAGGATGGATACAAACAATGATCAGCTTTGCTCAGCATGCAATACATGCGAACATCACAAGAATTCCAAATAATCGAGTTAGGTTTAATATTAGGGTTTTCTGACAATATCATACTGATATCCATACATAATTCAGAATTCGACATTAGTCATAAGTATATCAAAGGAGTACTTACGAGTATGAGCAATCGAATAAGGGTTCGGACAAAGTTCTTACCCAAGGTTCAGATAGAATCCCTTACCTGGATCCGCGGCTAAATTATCCTAACCGGAAGTCTTTAGCTTTAACCTAAACGGAATAATCGAACCATTAGAATACAGCCTACAGAACAAAAGTATAACTTAATATGAACTCACACATACTCCCAAAATGAACCCTTCGCACCGCGTATGTAAAATTATCAAAATGCCCCTGAGGTGTAAAATTACCAAAATGCCCCTCTCGGACTTAAATCACCCAAACGGTCTACCCGTAAGTAGAATCACCCAAATAACCTTATTGTATGTTAATTTACACAAAAATACCTTTTGCTTGTAAAATTACCAAAATACCCCCCATTGGGCTGACATATTACCAAAATACCCCCCGTTACACTTTAATTCTCAAAATAACTTTTCCATAAGCAAAGTCACTAAAATAATCTTACTGTATGTAAATTTACTTCAAAATACCTCTTATAGGTAAAATTATCAAAATACCCCTTCGGGTGGTAAATTACCAAAAGACCCCTGGGGGTTTTCGGCACCAAAAAAATCTCAAAAATATATTAAACCGCTATTTTAAGCATCCCGATATCATTTCTATACTAAAAAGTCTTTTAGAAAATTTTGGCCAGAAAATTCCGAACCGGTGTCCGGACCGAGCGCTAAAAGGCCAATTTCGTGAAAAATATCTATCGGCCTTAGAATGGTCCGAAATTTTAGAATATGTATCATATCAGTAAAATAGAGTTTCTATAGAAATTTCAGATCAAAATACCTTAGTTTACTAGGTTAATTAATTCGATAAATTGCTTTAATCGATACCCCAATTTAGCACCCTTCGCGGATCCCGAAATTTTCCAAAAAATTTCCAGAGCGTAGATCTTGTAAAACTATTGGGGGTTACAATTTTAAACTTTGTCTAATTTTAGCCCTAACTATTTGTAAAAATTTGGATTAAAACTGATTAAATGATTTTTGACCTTTAGCGACAATTACACATACTATTGAGGTATAAACACGCACTATTTCACCTTTTTTGCACACACATCATCTTCTTCCTCACGACTGCACACACACAACTCACTGATACCCTTCTCTCTCCCACGGCCACTCTTCCAAATGCTCCCAAAACCTCTAGACGAGTGTATTTACACCTACTTACGGACACTAATACACAAATAAACACAATTCTCTACCTACCACCATACCCAAAGCATCAACACACACAAGAACACACATACTTACCTAAAACACACACTCTGCATATACACTTCCACCCACTGTAAACACACTTTCACACACTGAAAAATGCCCTATACCCTCGCATATCCTAAAACATACAAATATACATACATAGAACACAAACACCCACTGCGAAGCACACCTAACAAAACCCACTGAAACCCACACTGAACCACACATAACCTTTCCCATCTCCCTACTACACACATACAAATCATCACCCCAATAACCCAAAAACCAAAATTGCACCAAACCACAACTCAATCCTTCAACTGAAGCTTGTACACCCAAGAAGAACACATAGTAGGCACCCAGTTATTCACCTTCACGCACACACACTGTACCCTAGAATCATACGTTGAAAACACACAATAAAGGGTTAAGAATTTACCTCTTCGAGATTTCTTCCTTTTCTAATTTTTTTCAGCTGCCGAGTCTTCTTCTTCCTCTGTTTTCTTTCATTGTTACTGTTTATCCGAATTTCCCCCATTTGTTTGGATTTGTTTGCTTTCTCTCTTTTTTTTCCTTCTTCTTTCTTCCTCTCATCCGAACTCTCCCCTATGCATTCCATATTAAACCATTTATATTGGCTTAGTCACCTAAGCTATTAGGAGGTGGCCAGCTAAAAAAAAATGGTTTCTAATTTACTTCTATAAAATTGCACAAATACCCCCAAAGTATTCCAAAATTACAAAAATGCCCCCAAAATTTTGAAAATTATATTTTTGTCCCAAAATATTTTTAAGCCCCAATACTTTACTAACACTCGAGTGTTGCTCAAAATTATAGCCCGTCTATTTTTTGGAGCCCAGATGGTTGTTTTTAACCAGCCCCCAAAAATGTGGGATATTACATAAGGTCTTTCTAGGGAAACTTCTTAAAATCCCAGGCAAGGTCTGGTAACCAAAAGAACTAGAATTTTTTTTTTTTTGTTGATGATGTATGGCAACCCCAAAGGACCAATCCAAAAACTGTGACTTGAAGATCCCAGATGATGGTTTAAGTATGAATTCTAACAAACCTTGGTGAATGAAAATTCCAACAACCAAATGCATGGCGGTCTTGGCATGATTTCTAATAATCGCAGGTGTACACACAAATTTCGTGTCTAAAACTACAAGACATGAAATAATGCAACCAAATTTAATTTATCAATTTTAAACTGTAGGGTACACCATTCTATGATTTATACTGAAAATAAATTGGAGTCCTCTGATTCGATTTCCGTAAAGTCGTGGTCCAAGGGCTAAAAAGCTTGTTCTCGAACCGTTGCTTTTGACTTCCTTCTTGAAGGCGATTCTTGACTTTGGAATCACCAAGATTGAGGGCGAATCCCCCTTTGATGTTTAGGACCAAAGAGAGATTTATCCTCGTTGTTAAGAATGCTTGATTGAAGAACGACACTAAAATAGTGCATATTGTTCTTCAAATGAAGTGTAATTCTCGAGATTGTTGTACTTGTGATTGAGTTTTGGTAGAGCATTTGCTTATTTGCAGAGACTTGGTGTGTCCATCTTCCCTACACGAAAACCTCTATTTATAGGCAAAGAGGTGGGGCTAAATTTAGAAAACCCATGATTTGGGGCTTTGTCTGTTAATTGAACGGATTTTTGTTCCCCTTAATTCAATCTCAGTCAATTAAATGGATTTATATCCATTTAATTACTTTTTGGTCAAACTTGACTTATTTGAACTTTCTGGTAGCAAGACTATGGGTTGGACCAAATATTTTTATTTAGATCGGTTCTTCTAACTTGTCTTTGACTTCGAGCCCATTGTCTTGTTTGATTCAAAGTCAGCATTTATGCCCACATTTCTGGCAACGTTGAATATTTGACAAGTAACAAATAAAAAATAACTTATGATTAACTGGTAAAATTATTTTTCAGTTTCTACAAATTGCCCCTAGAGATGTCAAAAGGGCCGGGCGGCCCGCGGGCTGGCCTGGCCCTTTTTTGGGCCCGGACTGGCCCTAACCCTTAGGGCCAGGGCTAGGGCCAGGCCGAATAATTTGAGAAACGGGCTCGGGCCCGGGCCGGCCCTAAAATGGTCTGCTTTTGGCCCGGCCCGTTTTTGGCACGATTATGGCCCGATTCCCTTGGGTATCTTACCTATGACCTTTAACAAGAAATTCCCAATTAGATGAACGCTAAAAGTAGTGTAATAAGAATATAAAATCATTTCGAATGGGTAAGAAATTTAAGACAATCATGCAATGCATTTTCATTCTACTCATGTCATTGACACTTTTCTTTCGCATCTGATTCCAAACATAAATAAATGAAGGAACAGAAGTAAGGGTAGGCAATCTTGGACTCGTACTTGTACTAGCCTTTGGTGTTTCCTTTTTTGTTATGACTGAATAACGAACTAAAATGAAAAAAGAAAATAGAGGTAGGTAATCAATCATAGTGCAACTCATGAGTGCACAACTGATCTACCTTCTTTCTAGTAAGTAATGACATGTATTAACAAGGAACACCAGAGGGGTGACACCCATGTCCACAAAAATATCTACTCAGCTAGCTATACAGCATTAAGCTGTCCAAAAACTAAAGATAGACTTCATTGTAGTAAGAAATTATTTTGAGAATCTAAATTGGAAAGAAAAGGAGGCAGAGACTTACAACTAAACAAACTTAATACATCGGTGTTCTGTCTACCCTGTGAATATAAAAGGACAAAAACCCGTTTAATATCTTTTGTAAAAACAATAATAAAACAATTTCCTTTTAAAAATTAGTTGATAAAAAGCTTATGAAGATAAAAGGAGGGAGGATCTATGAACAAATTTATCTTAAATTTAATTTTTTTCATAACATAAAACATGGATAAAAAGAATTTTTTTTAAAAAATAAATTTTTATTCACGCCTGGGCCTGGCCCTAAAGTTAGGGCCTAGGGCTTGGGCTTGGACCGGGCCAGGATATCCTCACATTGGGCTTGGGCCCGACCCGATTTACAAGGCCTAAAACCCGATTTGGCCCTGACCCTCTTATGGCCCGTTAGGGCTGGGCCGGCCCAAGCCCGGCCCATTGACATCTCTAATTGCCCCCACTTAAGGCTTGTGCGATACTCCTCAGTTTTATTTATTTTTAATACCGTCGCAAGGCTTGAAGTAAAATCTCCTCTCTCTCTCTCTCGGCACCCACACGAGCTTGGGCTTTTTGCTCGCCGTAGAAGCTCACCCACGAAGTAGGTTCCGGCCCAAATTTTGCCGCCGAAGGAAAAGTTGAGAGTTTTGTGCGCTTAAATAATGGTGGCCCCCTAAGCCACTGACTATTCATCGCAGCTGGTTCATTGGCTTGGCGGCTGGCTGGTTCCCTGCCTTTGTCCCCTTGGATTTTAGCAGTGGTCAACAGGTATACGCTTGCTTATTGTAGACCTGTAGTCAACACTCAACAGCATATATTCTCAGTCTCTCTTTACTGTTGTATTTGTGCAAGATATATTGTTGCTTTATATGTTGGGGAAAGTAGGGAATGACTCCCTTTACTTTACACGTTGTGCGATTTGCCCTCCACTTCAAAATTAACCACTAAACCCCCCACACTTACAGAAATTGGGCACCTTAGACGGAAACCGTTAAATTTAACAGCGCGTGGTCAACACGCTCGTTGACTAACGATTTTTTTTTGTAAATGACGTTTTTGTCTATTCTGTTAGGGGTAATTAACTAATGACCCCTTCGAACAACGTTCGGCTATGCTCAATTTTTGAATAACAATCACCATCAATTCTTATTCAGATTTCTGCAAACATCAAACAAGCGACTGACTTTAGATTTTGGCGGTTCTTCTAAGCATTGTCAACCGTAGCATCAGCTTCGAATCAGTCGACACCGCCATATCTGTATTTACAGATACCTCTCCCAACATCTTCTGATGACAAACACGACGAATACGACGACTGATTTTAGATTTCGGCAGCTTCCGGAAACATTGCCGACACCGCGTAGCCGCCGATCACAATAACTTTCATCAAAACGCATAAGGGAATCAAGAGCAATAACGTATTTATTTTATTTTATTTCTTCCACTCCACTGATCTCACTCTCGATCCCGCCGTTGTTGACTCAGGACTCTATCGGTTGACTGGCGGCCTTCGTACGAGCGAATTGGATGACCAATCGCCCACCATCGCCACTGTTCCTTCCCTTCCTCTGCGCGACAACGGAGGTCACCGGTGGCCATCGCCGCGGTTGCCGTTGGCATGCCTCCGACCGTTTCTGCCGGCCGCCGATATCGCACCGCTGACCATCTCCATCGCGCACCGCCGGGCTACTCATGTCCTGATCTGTTGGTGCCAAAGAGCACAGCTTTTCACGCGCACCATTGCTATTTTTTTGTTATTGTCCGGCGCCGCTGACGCCTTCTGCTTCTTCTCTTCTCGTTTTCTCCATAGATTTTTTTTTCTTTGGGCTTAACGCCTACCTTTCTTTCCTTTGATTTCTTTTGTTTCTTTTCTTTGTGGGCCCACTTGACTTTTTCTTCTTTCTCTTACTTCTTTCCAGGCCCATCTTTTCTTCTCTCTTGGACTCTTCTCTACCCTTTTTTATTTTCTTCTCTTTTTGTTTCTTCTTTTGACCCCACCCTTTTTTTTAGTACACTAATAAAATGCAAGATAAAAGCATCTTTTTTTTTTTTTTTTTGGTGAGTCACTTTGCATATTTCACGCTCACTTGTATATATATAAATGCTTGCATGCCGAACACCCCCCCCCCCCCTCTTTTCAAGAGAAAATTGCATCCATGGGACGATTTTGTATTTATATGTTATTGACACCTTTGGTCACATCTGGGTGCGATTGTGATAATAATGTCCATATAGCTCTGCCAATAATGTGCTTAACAGGATTCAAGATCTGCTTTCTGGTGTCTGCAAGCCATCTGTTGACTCGACATACGTGATCACAGCAAGATTCACTGACTGACTCTAATAATGCGCTCGACACGTCTCGCACGTGGACTTTCCCTCCTGTGCGAGTCCTCTGTTGACCAACATTATGACTGCGACTATCGTATGAGTCCATCAGCTTGATCCAGAAATGCGCTCGACACGTCTCGTACATGGACTTACTCTCCTGTGTGAGTCCTTTGTTGACCTGCATTCTGGAGGCGCCCGGAGTATGTCTCGCCCAACCAGCTCCAGAAATGCGCTCAACACGTCTCGCACGTTGACTTTCCCTCATGTGCGAGTCCTCTGTTGACCAGCATTATGATCGTGACTGTAGCATCACTCCATCAGCTAGCTCCCAAAATGCACTCGAAACGTCTCGCACGTTGACTTTCCCTCATGTGCGAGTCCTCTGTCGACCAACATTATAATATTGACTGTAGCATCACTCCATCAGCTCAGCTAGCTCCCGAAATGCGCTCAACACATCTCGCACGTTGACTTTCCCTCATGTGCGAGTCCTCTGTCGACCAGCATTCTGATCGTGGACGTAGCATCACTCCATCAGCTAGCTCCAGAAATGCATTCGACGCGTCCCGTTCATGAATTTTACTTGCATTATCAACTTTTTCTTGTGCTCTTATCATTGTTATTTTCAGTCATGCGGCACGCTTCTTTTGACCATCGTATAAAGTTTTTTTTGACAGACTTTGCAGCATGGTCTTCTTCAAGGAAACTGTGACATCTAACCGGTCATACCTTGTGATTGTGGATGAGAAAGATGATAGTATGATGATGGCACTCTTCTACTAACATGATCATCTGCAAAGGCCAGGCTTGCTAAGAAATGGAAAAACAAGTATGACCCGCCGAACTTGCCATCGTGGTCGATTAATTTAACTGATGATGGAGGCTTGAAGATGATCGTGCTAAGATCCTCCAATCATAGGGATGTCTCTCGGTGTGATCCATATCCTTCTCTTAGGCAAAGGATCATATCCAAGAAGACGACTTGGGGGACTATTTATAAAATGAGCGGTGAGTTTTTATAAACCCCTCTATACTGGGAATGGGTAGAAGATGTCCTTAGGAGTAGCAGAGATGTTCTTATAAAAGCTCAAGTCTATGATGCTGTTTATGCTTCTTTGTTCTTGTACGATCGAAATGCCAACATTTTCGGGCATTTTGTGAATCTTGGTGTCCCACTACTAACACGTTGCATACTACTGTTGGAGAGATGTTCGTTTCATTATGGGACTTGTATCAACTCGCTGGACTTCCCATTTACGAATCAATCTATGAAGAGATAGTGTCGAGCAGAGACGATCTTCTGGCAAAGGACAAACACAGAAATTACCTTTTCCCTGTTAGTTGTCAGTATCTGTTTACAGCATACCATTACATTCTTCAAAACAAAGAGACGAAGCCAAAAGATCACCATTACAGAATGGATAAAGTTTTGGTACGGCGGACCCCTTCATTATCAATCCAAGAAAAATGGAAAGAACGAAAAAGATTTTGGTTCTGCTAGCACTTCTTCAAAGAGTTGGTCAACGAAGCATCATAGCGCATTCACTGACATCGGAGTGGATGATGACTGCCGCGAAGAGGTGTACCTGGCGGCTTTATTATCTTGTTGGCTGTGCATCTTCTATCTTCTCGTTAGAGAACTACAACAGATTCGTCCTTGCACCTTTAAAGTTGCCAGTATGATGGCTAATGGTCATGTATTTGTCCTGGCTGTTCCCGTCTTGACGAGCGTTTATAGAGGGCTTAATGGAATATATGTGTCCTCACCTCCTGAAAAGAATAGTATTAGCTTTTCGGTGCACTATGTTTATGTCTGGCTGGCACACTATTTTAGCACTCATCATCCAACAGCCAATAGAGCCGGTCCTCAAATGGTGAAGTACTCGGGCAAAGGTTCGGCTGTCACCTATGATGAATTTGTTGCTCGCGAGCATATCATTCAGGCAAAGGGCTTCACTCGGCATTTGAATGCGATGCAAAAGAGTCAAGCCTAAACTTTCACTGACAACCGCGAGCTTTCACTCTAAAAGTTCAACAATTTCATGAGCCTTCGCTCAAGCTACCTGACTCTACACTGCGAAGATCTTTACGCTCTCAAGCCGTATTCCCCGCATAGATTTTCAAGGCACTTCGGGTTTCATCAGGATCTGCCCGGCGAACATGATGGGGAGGTTCTTATGATTTCTCTGGATCGTCTTTCATTATTACACGAACTCCACAGTTGAGATTCCTGCTTACTCATTGGACTTTGGAGCCCGTGTTTCTTAGCGTTATGTTAAATGGTGGAATAGAGCATATAAGGAGTATTTCTTGACCGCTCCCAAGATGCTAGCTAACCATGCATGCGGGGATTTTTTAACTCCCGATCCTCAAAGACACGATGGTGTGCCCAACATTGACAGTAACTCTTTGTCTCATAAACGCCTTCTATCAGCTAACAAGTACGATGGCGTTTCAGGCTATCCTCCTGAGCGCACGACCTTTTACAGGCCTGATGGAAAGGACAGCGATGCTCCCCCTCGTCGAAGATGTTTGAGAAAGAAGGGTGAAACCTTCATCCAGGAAGAAACATCGATCTTTAGAGAAATAAGGCATAGTTGTGATCCTGTTCCCACGGATTCTGCAATGGCTATTGATTCTTCACTTCATAAATTTTTTCATGATGTTCCAAGCTCGTCAGAGCCTATTGAGGGTATATATGTATGACTCTTGATAAGACAAAAGTATAGATTTTATCCTTATCATGCTTCTCATTTGCCTTCTTCTTTCTTTCGTCTACAGCTCGAGAGTGCTACTTTTGGCAACAAAAATGATATTACTCTTGAGGGTAGTGACGATTCAGTGGAGGGACTATGCTCCTTCGATTAAGTCACAAAAGGGGTTCCGACATCGTCTCACTCTGCTATTCAACATGCCCCCGCCATGTGCAGTCCAGTCAGGTCCTGAAAGTGCACGTGTCTCCGCATCGACATCAGCTAAACTCGTAACTCCTGATGGAGTAATAAAATTCGAACATCAAGTCAGAAGAGCTCACCTGCCCTTCTTACTCGTTAGTCTGGGAGTCAACCTTGCAGTCAACCAGCACTTGCGGAGACGCTTGCTTTTAGTGTTAGTGTGATATATTCAGAAGCGCATCGTAAGGCAGCCTACCAAATGGGCAAACGTGTAAAAGAATAGTTCACTAAAGCATCTCTCGAGCAGCTGTTAAGTCATGAAGGAAAGTTCAACCAAAATTTTGAAGTGATTAAAACTGATGGAGTGGATCCATCTCCACTACAGAAGCGAGTCGAGGCCTTTTATGACTCATGTTAGAACGTATCCAGATTTACAATCACAGCATGCTGGGGCACTGACTTCTTTTGACGTTGCTGAGCGATTAGTTGATGTCAAGGGTCGCATCGATGATGCTACTTCTATCAAGGAAAGAGTTAAATGCAGTCAGACTCTACAAGACCAGCTGTCACGAGTGGAGTCGAAATAAGAAGCTTTGAGACGAGAGTTGGTGTAGCTAGAGTCAGAAGCAGAAAGACTTCAGTTTGAGATCACTCAAGTTGATGAGGAGATACGCAGGAGCCAGATAGCCATTGCTAAGCTGAAGGAAGATCACATGATTGTTTAGCGAACTCTTGTCATTAGTGCTGATGACGCTGCTAAACTTGAAGCATTATGGCAGGTGCTTAAGGATGAGCTCAAGGAGATCTCCAAACTAGGCTGGATGTGATGATTTATAGCTTTTCTCATTATTTTTTTTATTTCAACATGTTGATATTTTATCCAAAATAACTCAAGCATATTGAATGAAAGAAGATGATTATTTAGCAACAATGGTCTTCCTTATTTGTATATTTTCTTTATGTTCGTTTGACTGGACTCGAAAATTTTTTGAGTGGCCTACGTACCCAAGAAGGGATCAAGTCATAATGTAGTTCAAGTACAATAAAAATGATTTTTTTTAATTTGGGCCATTCACAGTTTTAGCTCGTGCAGGCCAGGAGCATGGGCGGCTTTAAGGATGGTACTGCTTTAAGAACTTCCCATTTATGGGTTCCACTCATAGACCGTCTTCATCAACTATCTTGTAAGCTCCATTGGTGTAGACTTCCTGGACTATCTATGGTCCATCTCATTTTGAGGTGAATTTATTCCCCGTGTGATGGGTGGTGATAATGGGTCTCCGGACAGCCAAGACCAAGTCACCGACAGTAAAAGACCGTGGTCTAACCCTTTTGTTAAAGGCCCTCGAGATTTGAGCTTGGTAATACTCTAGGCGTTGTTGTGCTTCAAGTCTTTTCTCATTGAGTGCTTCCAGTTCTTCAAGGCGAAGTCGAGCATTATCTTCACTTGTCAAACCCTCTTGAATTGCGATCCTTAATGAAAGAATCTGTTGTTCAAGCCGCAAGACAAGCTCGACACCATAGACAAGGGAATACGAAGTTGCTTGAGTAGGAGTACGATACGCCATTCGGTACGCCCATAAGGCTTCTCCAATCTTCGCATGCCAATCCTTTTTAGACTTTTCCACGACCTTTTTGAGCAAGTTAAACAAGGTCTTGTTGAATGCCTCTGCAAGGCCATTACCTGGAGCGTTATACATCGAGGAGTTATGCTGCTTGAAACCAGACTTCGTGCCGAGTTGATCCATCAATGTCTTGCAAAAAGGCTTTTCATTGTCCCTGATGATGTAACGAGGCACCTCATATCAAAAGATGAGGTTACTCTTGATAAAGTTCACCACTGTCTTTTTTTTCATTTCTTTAAGGGAAACTGCTTCTTCCCACTTGGAGAAGTAATCTGTCGCAGCGAGGATGTATAAGTGACTTTCGGATTACTTTGGAAGAGGGCCAACTACGTCTAGCCCCCATGCATCAAGGGCCAAGAGGCAATTGTAGGATGCAATGGTTCTAGAGGTTGATTGATGAGGTTCGCATGAAACTGGCATGCTTGACATCTTTTTGCATAATCCAAGCAGTCCTTGACCATAGTCGGCCAGTAGTAGGCCATATTTTTTATTCGAAAGTTTAGCTTCGGACCTGATTGGTGAGCACCACATACACCCGAATGAGCTTTATCCATGGCTTGAGCAGCTTCCTCTTCTCCTAAGCAACATAGAAACAGTCCTTCATAAGAGCGACGAAACAGAGTATCCTTATAATAAATGAACCTTGGCGCTCTTCTTCGAATTTCTGTCTTATGCCTTATGTTCTCAGGCAGCCTACCATGTTCGAGGTAGTCGATGAGGGGCTGCCTCCAATCTTCAGCCTCAACTACTCGGACCGAGATAACATCAGTCTCCTCAATTTGGCAGTCAATAAGTTTGGGCAAGACCCATTGTTGACAAACCGGGATATCAACTTTATCTTCACCTCGGAGTGCCAAAGTTGTTGCTAGGTTAGCCAAGGCATCCGCCATGCGGTTTTCCTCCCTTGGGACATGTTCAAGTTTCACACTGTCAAATTTATTTATCAAAATAGTGGCATAGCGAAAGTATGGAACAAGATCTTCCTTCTTGACTTCATACTCCTTATGAAGCTGATTGATGACTAGCTTGGAGTCGCCACTAACTGAAAGGATTGGAATTCCCAATTCTAATGCCATTTGGAGACCAATGATGAGGGCCTGATATTCGATGACATTATTTGAGCATTTTTTGCCAAGCGTGAATGCATAAGGCAAGACTTGTCGCTGCGGTGAGACAAAGACTACTCCCACGCCTGCCCCATCTGACCATGCTGATCCATCAAAGAACATCATCCAAGGGTGAAAGGTTTCAACAAAGAACACTTCTTCGTCAGGGAAGTCTTCAGAAATCTCCCAATCCGTCGGATAGGATCGTCTGCGAGAAAATCCGCAAGGGCTTGTCCTTTGATTGTTGTCCTTGGAATATATATAATATCAAACTCATTAAAGAGTATTGCCATCTTGCTAAATTCCCTGATAAGACTGTCTTGGCCATGATGCAATAAAATGCACTGTGTAAGCCAAGAAATAGTACCTCAGCTTTTGTGATGCAAAAACTAGTGCTAGGCACATTTTCTCGATCGGGTTGTACTAGAGTTCTGTCTCCATCAACCTACGGCTCAAGTAATACAACGCATTCTCTTTTTATCTTGGTCATCTTGTGCCAGCATCGCACCTAGGGATTCTTCTTGGGCCGCAATGTAAAGAATCAACGGCTTTCCTGGCGTTGGGGCTCCCAAAACTGGAGGGCTAAGAAGGCACTTCTTAATGCAGTCGAATGCATTATGGCAAGCTTGATCCCATTCAAAGGACGTATCCTTCTTCATGAGATGATTGAAAGGTTGACAATGTCTTGTTAGATTTTAGATGAATCGCCTGATGTACGAGAGTGATCCTTGAAGACTCCAAAGTTCTTGCAAATTTTTTGGCGGATGCATCTTTTGTATTGCCTCGATTTTGGATTGATCAACTTCGATGCCTCGGTGATGGACGATGAAACCAAGGAATTTTTTGGATGAGACTCCAAAAGCACACTTAAGGGGGTTCATCTTGAGTTGATGCTTTCTCAACCGGCTGAACACAACGCGTAAATCTTGCAGGTGGTCTTCTTTCTTCTTTGTCTTGACCACCAAATCATCGACATAGAACTACACAATCTTATGTAGCATGTCATCAAATATTTTCTGCATGGCTTGCTGATAAGTTGCCCCCACATTCTTCAGTCCAAAAGGCATTACTCTGTAGATTCCTTTTGGGGTGCGAAATGCAGTCTTTTCCTCATCTTTAGGTGCCATGCGTTTTTGGTTGTACCAAGCATATCCATCCATGAAGGATAAAACTTCGTGCCCTATTGTCGCATCCCCCATGAGCTCGATTATGGGTAGAGGGAAGTCATCTTTTGGACATGCTTGATTCAGATCGCGAAAGTCTACACAGACACGTAGCTGCCCATTTCTCTTGCACGCCAGTACTATGCTTGAGATCCATGTGGGGTACTTTACTTCCCTGACGAACCAGCTTCAATCAACTTGTTGATTTCAAATTTTATCTCCAAGACAACCTTTGGATGGAACGTGCGTTGAGCTTGCTTGACTGGGCGCACTCCACTTTTAATAGCAAGATGATGAACTGCGACCTTAGGGTCAAGCCCCGGCATTTCCTTATATGTCCAGGCAAAGACATCTTTGAATTCTTTCAGCATTTCAAAGTATCTTTCCTCTTTTTCAAGGTCAAGGTGAGCGCTAATAAAGATAGGCTTAGGATCTTCGGATGTTCCTAAGTTGAGTTCTTTTAGGTCATCAATTGTTGGTTGCCCCCCATCTTCGAGCTAGGGAGGCACCTCCATCAAATCATATTCAGTGGTATCGAGAGTTGCATCTTCCTCCATTCTGATGTGAAACACAGCTTCAACCATCTCCTCATCATTGACGCCCCTTTTCTTGGCTTGATTCTTACCTTGACCAGTAATGACAATAGTCCTTTTAGCTTTAAGAATCCCATCATTGCTGACATATATCTTCATCTTTTGCTTCATTCGAGATGGAATAAGGCTTCTAGTCTCCCTATCTTCATTGGGTATAGCCTTTATCTCTACTGGCGCTTTAAAGTTCTTATCATTGATCTTACTAGTTGGGCCACCCAATCTTGAAAAAGAGGTGGCTCGGGGATGTTTTGTTGAATCTGTCTTTCTCTTATTAAGGGTTGTAACTCCTAACCTCTTAAAGATAAAAGTCTGAGAGGATTGGTCACTTGAGCTGGTCTCGCCTTGGTTCAAACTGGATATTGTTGAGGTTTGAATGCGATCAAACACTGAGGTCCGTGGCGGAGCAGTCTGTTCATCACCTGACTCATCAACTTCCTCAGCAGTGATGTACTTTATGCTAACTTTATTTTTTTTGCTCTTCAAAGGTACCCAGATAGGTCGATCGGGTTTATAACCAACACCCGTCCTTGGTGGGCTGACTCGATGCCCTTGTTGTCTTAACTTCTTTTGGGTTTCGTTAAGTCCGTGGACTTTTTCACCCGTTAATTCTGGGCTAAGTTTTCTGAGCGGCGCCGGATTTCCAAAGTCATAACCTAAAATTTTCAACACTTTTGGGCTTTAACATCGAAACCTTCATAAGTCTTCAGAGGGTGGATGTGGATGCTTGGACATGTCTCGTGAAGGCTCAACAAATCCTTTAAGTGGCAGCTTGACGGTCCCAATGGTTGTAAGAGGTATGGTCAACTCTTCTTTTAGGACTTGGACGTCCACCTTCTTTTGAACTCTCACAACTTTGACCTCTTTCAGCTGGCCAGTTCGACAAAGGGTGATTGTCCCTCTGCTCTTTGAGATATAGGGACATACCTAAAGACAAGTGACTCCTTTCGTGCCTCTTCCGATGGTGGCTTATTTTCTCCTGATACTGATCCTTTCAAGACTTCTTTAGGTTCAGGTTACGAAGGCACCGTAACATGTTTAGCTTTTTGGGGCTCGTTTCTCTTTGCGGAGGAGGTTTTCGACGGAAGACATTCTTAGGATGTCTCGGACTCCATGTAGAACGTTGCGTCTGAAAATGAGACTTTGCTTCGATAAATGGTCTGCAATCGCCATCAACCTTCTTTTCTCCATCCCTGTAGAATTTGAGACATTGATGAAGAGTGGACGGCACCACCCCATTCTTGTGAGCCTAAGGTCGGCCTAGCAATAAGTTGTAAGATGTCTTGGCATTAATAACGTCAAACAAAGTGTCTGACTTTAGCTCCCCGATAGTAAGCCCGAGATGAATCATGTCGATCGCCATTTGCCCCCCTTGGTTGAAACCTTGTATCTCCAATCGAGACTTGGAAAGTTCATCCATTGTAATTCCAATTTGTTTCATGATGAACTTTGGCATGATGTTCACTACCGACCCTCCATCAACGAGCATCCGATTCACCTTTATTTCTCAGATATAACCTGAAACAAAGAGAGGTCTACTGTGAGGCTTAGAACCCAACTGTAGGTCCTCGTCCGTGAACGTGATAGATGCACAACAGGATGCACACGTCGCCGGTGTAGTCCTAAGGTCATCAATTTCACCGATGGTAGAGCTGTACTTCTTATGTTCTTCCAAAACCTTTTTTAGCACTTCGTGTGCTGGTTGGGGCATGTCAAGCATCTCTTGAAGTGTGAAGCGCAGAGGTAAGCCTTGTAGAATGGTTAGCATACTCTCATTGTTTTCATCAATAGTCTCCCCATCCGAGTCATGTTCATCTTCATGCACTGAGACCATGCAGACAGTTTCAACCATATCATCTTTCAAGTAGACACTCGAAAAAAATTCTCCAAGGGTTATCGGCTTGGGAATCTCCTGTCAAAAACTTTTGTTAACTTCCTTGCAACCCCTCTTAGCAGCGTGGCTTCTCCCCTTACGGCGTTGATGCTTGCCCTTTTTAGCTCGCCTTTCCTCTTGACGAAATAGTTGGAAAGGAGTTGCTAGTTGCTTCTTCGGTTTCCTCCGTGTGACTAGTGTCCATCCACCATCGTCCGTATCGACCAACTATTCACCTTGAGTTGACACCTCCGATATTTTCTGAGGGAGTTGAACTTTTACGGGGTCCAACATTCCAAACTGGATAGTCATCATTTGTACCCCCATTTTCAACGTACTTGAGTCTTTCGAATGAGTCATATCACTTAAGACAAATGAGGCATGGTTTGACTCTTCTACCCCCTCAATGTCTAACTCAACCTTTCCTTTCTTAGACAGATTAATGATCAACTCCTTGAGTATGAAGCATTTTTCAGTCTTATGGCCAAGGATACGGTGATACTTACAGTACTTTGGCTTGTTGACTCGCCCTGATTCCTTCAGACGCTTCGACTCTGGGAGCTCAATGATTTCTTTTTCGAGCAAAAAGTCAAGTATGCCTGGTACGTCAGAATCTGGAAAGGGGTAGACCTTTCCTTCCAACTCCTTTAATGAAGGTTGTTGCCTGGGTTTTTCTCAGAGGTGTTTTGGTGCCTTTTCCTCCTTGTGCTTGTCTTTCTTTAGAACTTTCAAAGGAGCCGTGGTAACTGCCAATGACTCCTTCCCAGTCATTCTAGAAGACCATTCAACCTTCTTTCCTTCCCTTCTCTCTTTACGAGGGTCAAGCAATGCAGGACTGTTACCACCATGATTCGCAATGCTGATTTCCATGTCATAGGCCCGTGTCGCTAATTCTTCAAAGCTTGCTGGTCTGTTACCTTGAAGAATGTATAACAAGCCCCAGTGCATGCCTTACATACACATTTCTACTACCGACATCTCCTATAGCCATTCTTTGCAGTCTAAGTTTAGCGAGCGCCATCTGTTGATGTAGTCCACCACCGACTCTTCTTTCCATTGCCTGATGTTTGTGAGTTCCATCATGCTAATCGAGTGTCGCGTGTTGTAAAACTAGTTTAGGAACTTGCGTTCCATTGCTTCCAACAATCGATTGACTCGGCTCGATGTTAGTGTACTAACCAAACGCATTCCTTTTGAGAGACCTGACGAATTGTTGACAAGGAGGTCCCCTTCAGTGCCTGCATTGCTGTAAGTTTTAACGAAGTGAGCGACATGTTGCTTTGGGTTGCCCTTCTCATTGAACTACTGGAACTTGAGTGGCTGGTACCCTACTAGCATCCTCATGTTATTGATTTGCTTCGTGTAAGGCTTCGAATACATGAGGTTGTTGTGAGAAGGTCCTCCGTATTGTGCCCTGATGGTGCTCGTTATCATATCTTATAACGGTTGCACCAAGAGGGAAGCAACAGAGTTGAACCTGGCCTCTTTGTTTTCATACCCGTCAGAAGTGGACCCATCATGACGTCCATTGGCGCCACCCTTCTTTGAGGCCTCATTGACTTCACCTCAGTTAGACTCCTCGTTGGTCTGCAACTCTAACTTGTTCATGAGAGTCGCAATCTGAAAGTCCTTCTTTTCCACAGTCTTGGTCACCTTTTCAAAGGCCCGAGACATAGCAGCAAGTTGTTCCTCAATTGACATAGATCTAGTCATCATGCCTTTCATGGTAATCGGAGGAGCAAAAGTGTACGACTCGGACTGCGGTGATGACGCAAGGTGTTTTCGGCTTTCAGGGGAAGAACCTGATTGCGAACCAATGCTGGATTCCACATCTGAGGCATACTGAAATGATGGTGGAGGCATCTCGTAAAGAGTATTCTCCTCCAACCCAAGGTGGAGGACTTTTGATCCAGACACCCCGCCTTTCTCGTAACACGAGACGACGGCCTCCCTGAATTGAATGCGTGGCTTGATCGGTGGCTTGGAAACTGGTGCCACCACTTGGTTGGGAACAACCATTTCATCCCTGGCCCTGCTTCAAGTCACGGGGCCGGTTGAAGCGCTGCTGCTACTGCTCCTCGCGGCGACGCTTTTTGAGGCGTTGTCCATGGTTTGAGTCTGCTGCACTTTCTTTGGTGCCATCGACATGTTGAAGGTGATTTAGAAATCTTCTTTGGAGAAAGAGATGGGAGGCAGAGTAGATCCCACCGGGCATGCCAGAAATTTGTACATACAAATTTTGTGTCTAAAACTGCAAGACAGGAAATAATGCAACAAAATTCAATTTATCAAATTTAAACTATAGGTTACACCACTCTATGATTTATATCAAAAATAAATTTGGGTCCTTTGATTCGATCTCCGCAAAGTCACGATCCAAGGGCTAACAAGCTTATTCTCAAACCGTTGCTTTTGACTTCTTTCTTGAAGGCTATTCTTGACTTTGGAATCACCAAGATTGAGGACAAATCCCCCTTTGATGTTTAGGATCAAAGAGAGATTAATCCTCGTTGTTGAGAATGCTTGATTGAAGAACGACACTAAAATAGTGCGTATTGTTCTTCAAATGAAGCATAATTCTCGAGATTGGTATGCTTATGACAGAGTTCTAGCAGAGCATTTGCTTATTTGCAGAGACTCATTGTGTCCATGTTCCCTACCCGAAGACCTCTATTTATAGGCAAAGAGGCGGGGCTAAATTTAGAAAACCCGTGATTTGGGGCTTTGTTTGTTAATTAAAGGGATTTTTGTTCCCCTTAATTCAATCTCAGTCAATTAAATGGATTTATATCCATTTAATTATTTTTTGGTCAAACTTGACTTATTTGAACTTTCTGGTAGCAAGACTATGGGTTGGACCAAATATTTTTATTTGGATCGGTCCTTCTAACTTGTATTTGACTTCGAGCTCGTTGTCTTGTTTGACTCCAAGTCATCATTTAGGTCCACATTTCTCGCAACGTTGAATATTTGACTGATAACAAATAAAAAATAACTTACCATTAATTGATAAAATTATTTTTCAGTGTCTACAGCAGGGTCGAGATCCAATGACCAAGATCAAGGAAGGTCTTGGCATGATTTTCGTCTATCATGTGATTTATCCAACAACCATAGTGAATTTGATATGATTCCCGGCTATCGCGGGGTTGAGCTCCCAGGATGATTGAAGGTCTTGGCATGATTCTCGTCTATCACGGGATTTATCCTACAACCATAGTGAATTTGACATGATTCCCGGCTATCGCGGGGTTGAGCTTGGCATGATTTCCAGTTATTGCATAGTCAAGATTTGACGACCAGGACTAATGAAGGTCTTGGCATGGTTTTGTGACAATTGCAGGGTTGAGCTCCAGCCACCAGGATGATTGAAGGTCTTAGTATAATCCCTAGTTGTCGTAAGGTTGATCCAACGATCATGATGAATGAGGGTCTTGGCATGATTTCTAATGATCCCCGGATTGAGATCCAACGACCAGGGTGAACAAAGGTCTTAGCATGATTCCCAGTGATCCTGGGGCTGAGATCCAACGATCAGGGTGAGTAAATAGGGCATGAATTCACACTTTACTAATGAACTGTGCTCTCGGGACATCTCTTGTTTCTCTCTCTCTTCCTTATGTCTATCCTTGCACTTTTCTCCTTTCACCCCCAAACAAATTTTGTCTTAACCTCTCTTTCTCCCTTTCATTCAATGAATACAAGGATAGAAGTTGGATGTGCAACAGAGTTAACAACGCTACCAATGACGTGGAGATGGTGAAAATCGACAAAGAGTTGTGACCGTGTGAGCAAGTGTCGTAGTAAAAAAAATCATTTGTGGTGACTCAATTATGGCGGATCAATAGCAAACGATGGTGCAACAGTGATGTGCATCTAGTTTGGTACAGATCCACGGTGGCGGTGATGTGGGTCCAGCTTGGTAGCAATGTGGAAATGCAGACGACAGTGGCGTGATAGGCACCACAACGATGGTGTCGTGATGTTCGGCAGTGAGAGCGGCAGCCGTCATCGGCTCAACAATGGCGGCATCAACAAGGTCATGATAGTGATAGGGATGAGTGATTATCGGTGGTGGCAAGTCAAGGTTAGTAACATAAGCAATATCTTGAGTAGTGTAACGACTAATTGTGTACGCTGTGATGGGCAGCGGTGAAAGGGTTAGATTGATAGTTGTTTGGCTATATTTTTTGTCAAAATTCCTTTGTTATATTTTGGGAACCCCTTTTCTATTTTAATGAGGAGTAACACAGTATTAGTTATAAAACTAAAATCGGCCAAAAACACAAATAATGAGGCTCTGTTTGTTTCACTGAAAATATATTTCGAAAAAGGTTTTTCTCATTTTCTAGTTTTTGTCATGTCCTTAAGATTTGTCCAATGAAAAATGATTTCCAATCATACCTGTTTTGAAGAATAAAACGGCTGAAAACCACTTATCGAGTAAAACTCGGGACGTCATTTTCCACACCCCAATTGAAGTCTCTCTCTCTCTCTCTCTCTCTGTTTTTCCCGTGGAAGAAACGCATTGCTTTTTTGTTGATCTCTGCTATGACCCGTGCCTCCTGCCTCCGCAATGGCACCGTGAATCGCCGCCTTCTCAACATGCTCAACTTCGAGATCCGGCCTCGCCCCAACCTTGTCGACTGCATCAAGTCCTTCGTTGTCACTGTCAACTCGTCTCTGCGCCTCTAGTTCCACGTATCTACCCCCAACACTGCCCAACAGCCTGCCGTCAAGCTCCCCCATCATCGTATTCTGCCATGGCAGTGGGTTCGTCTACCTCAGCACTGGACAGGAAGGCATATGATGCCATGTGCCGTTGATCTACAAGGAAGATACTGGCCGTGGTGGCCTCCGTCAATTACTGGCTCACACCAATACTTAGCCAGTACGACGACGGGTTCGATGTCCTCAGATTCCTCGATGAGGGCAACGATGGTAAGGTGTTGCAAGTAAATGTTGACGTAACTTGCAATTTCCTTGCCAGAGATAGTTCCTGAGGTAATCTGGCTTGTAACGTTGCATATGAGAACAAGTTTCGACTAAGGAAATAAACTTTCTAATGTATATTATCCAAACAACTAAAATCATGTTTTCAGAAAACTATTTCTTGGCAACTTGTTTTCAAAAAAAAATATATTTTACAGAATTAGTTTTCTGTAGATTGTTTTCCTTGAAACAAATAGGGCTAAATGTTAAATGTTGAAGGATGTCTTAGAAAGTGTGAAGGGGTGTCTTAAAAGTGTAAATGAAGAAAGAGCAAGTATGTGTGAGAGAGAGAGAGAGTCAGACAGAGATAGGTTTTGCAAGCAGATCTATAACGAGATTGGTGGCAGTGAGGGGCGGCGCTGGCCAGTGACGGTGGTGGTTGTAGTGTGTAATGGCGATTGTGGGTCTGGGTTGTGGGTCCTAATTTGAGGTGGTGGCCGAGGGTCAGATAACGATGGTGATGATGTGGTGCGGTGAGGCTGATGTCATGTGGTGGTGGTGCACCGGTGACGGTTCGTGCTTGGTTTGAGGGAGATTGCAGGTGATCGATGGGGCGATTGCGGTGAAGACGGTGGCCCAATATGTGGTGAAGATGTGTCGATGGTCGATCTTGGCCCAAGCGGTGATCAATGAGATCATGACAGAGAGGATGAATTGCCTTTGGTGGCTATGATACGACCTAACTGTCGGTGGTGATGTCAATTTGTTTTGTGCGGTAGTGGCGTTGATGATTGTGGTCTTGGCCCTAGTGGCCGATCTTGGCACCGACGCCCTGTGATGAGATCAGCTCCAGCAGTGATCTTTGTGTATGGGTTGTAGTAGATTGGGTAAGCCGCAAGGACGACGTCGACGATGTTGGTGATCATTGGTTGGTGATCGCGGCAGTTGGTGTGGCCCTGTTGTGGTGCTGGTGGTGTTGCAATGACGTCGTGAGTGACTGGGTGAGGTCTCAGGTTGGGTGGTGGTGGTGCGGCAGTTTGGTAGGCGTGGTGATTGGGTGGTGTGGTGAGAGAATGGGTGGTGGAGAGTGGATTAAAGGTGGTGGTCTTGAGTCCAAGAGACCACCACCAGTGGTGGCTCTGATACCATATTACAGGTATTACATAAAGAGAAACTGAAAGCTTGCATTTCTTAGCGTGAATTACAGTGGTGGAAGAGGAGTATAAATAGATTACGTAGTGTGTATTGGTGTGGTGAACACGTGTGTAGCTTAGGTAGGCCTTGTGAACCTATAATTCTTTTATTTACATTAGCAATCACGAATCACTGCCATGCTATAGCAGATACCCACCATTGCTAGCCTCCACGCCAGCAACCTTCACGGACCACCTACCATCACAAACCACTTGCAGAAACCGGTGATTGCTCGCGTTCCCCCCCCCCCCCACCCCCACTGCACCATAGACCACTACCATGTCATAAGAATCTATCACCAACAATAGCACAATTACATGGTTGACATGGGAAGGACACACGTGGTTTCATACAGTCTTCAATTGATTGAGCAAATTGATACCACAAAGTGTTTGAATATTTATAATACTCTCGATACTCATGTCTGTGATGAAGATGAGGCAGATGATTATGATATTTGAGGTCTTTCACACTATGATGATGAAGTTGAGAAGTATAGAGAGTGAGGCTATTGGAAATTTAGACGATATTAAGAGAATACGAAGATGGAAAAACATTTGATACGCAAGAAACAACATATGAGTTCTACAGTCCAAATGCCTCTTTAAATGGTTTTGGTACCTGTAAACACAATGCAAGGGCAACGTGTGATAATTTTAGGAGGTAATTTGTGTGCAATAAGTTGAGCTTCAAATCATAAGAGACAGAATGGGAATGAAAAAATGCATAAGGACTTGAGAACTAGTTGTGAAACGATGATGCTTGTTACTTTCTCAAAGAAGCATCAAGTGTGGGTTGTTAACAAGTTTCAAAATTTTAATGTATGACACCCCATTATTGTAAACCTTATTTTATAGGACTAATTACACCTATGTCCCTGAGATTGTGGTATAATTACAGTTAAGGACACTAAGATTCAAAAGGTATCAGCTGTGTCCTTCCGTCCGTTAAAAAATTGTACATTTTGATGATGTCATCTGTTACGGATTTTTAAAATATCAATACTACGCTTAATACAGATTTAACCCTATTTTTTTGTCTTAAAAAAACCTAATTTTTTCACTCTCTCTCTCTCTCTCTCTCTCCAATTACACACACTCTCTCTCTGTGCAACTCCCCAACCCCGTCGCCGCCCTTCACGATCAAAGGGACGCCAATGAATTCAATATCAGTGGTTCTCGCTGTTTGATCTGTTCTACCTTCACTAGACCTTTCCCCAAAGTATTCCCACAGAAGATTACTCAGATTGTCTATTTGATACACAATTTGATGCTGGCCTCTTGCAATGAGTAGTACCTGCTAATGAAAACATAAATAATCAAAATACAGTTCAATTCATTCATGAGATATTGGCTATTCTTTGATCACGGAGCTGCTAACGACGCATGAACTGTTCACGGAGCTGCTTGCGGCACTTATTGGGGGATGTTGCCTCTGGGGATCACGAACCATTCCCTCGGTGGCACGTCGTCACCGATCTCGTGCATTTCTCCGTCAACCACTCACCACTTCGACTTGTCATCAGGCTTTTCGACACGGGGGCTTGGGCTGCCGCCGGCGTGGGGCGAAGGAGGGGGCTATGTAAAGGTCACATATATATAACAGGTTTTTCTGTGAGTTCTTAACTAAAAAGAATTGCAAAATGAAGAAAGTAGAGGGAACTTGGAAAGAAAACAAAGAAGGAACAGAGATGAATTTTCTCAGCAAAATGTGTTCAACTTCTTCTCCAAGGACCCAGCTCCCTTTATCAGAGAGTTGGTTACAACTGAGAAACTAACAGCTTGAATTAACAAGGAAAATGAAATGGAATTAATGAAAATTAAGCTAATTAATCCTAACAGTCCTCAAACAGAGATTGAGACTGCTGAGAAGTAATTATCCTCTTAATTGCCCTTTTGAGATCTTCAAGCCTATCCTCATAGAACCAGGTGCAGTGCATGAATCTTCTCAGGATTTCCATTAAATGCCTTCACGCGCCCAGGTTGTCATTCTCTTCAGTAGCTGGTATTGCACGCGCCTGCTTGTGGATCACTTGGACTGCAGCTTCTGTTGTGGGCTTGGACTTCAGCTGATGTTGAGCTCTTTTTATTTTAATCTTCAAAGGCCTCCTGGTAGTATCCATGACAGGGGCTTGGGCTGCCGTCGGCGTGTGGTGAGGGAGTGGGCGGCGAGACTCTAATTTCAGATTTGGAGACCAAAGTTTGTTTCAAAACCCTGATTTCAAAATTAGGGTTTTGAAATCCTAATTTTAAGGTTTCAAAACCCTAATTTTCAAATTAGGGTTCGATTTTGAAACCTTAATTTTTAAATCAGTGTTTGAAATCCTCCTGATTTTAACCCTAATTTTAATTAATTAGGGTTTGATATCTTAATTTGAAGAGAGAAATTGGGGAAGAGATAACTTAATGTCATTTGAAAAATTAAGTTCCTAAATCATGGGCAATTTGGTCTTTTCGTTTTAAACCGTTATGTATTTGTATTTTCCGTCTGGTCAACAGACATAAGTGTAATATATGTCCAAACTATTGTCCTTGCCTGTAATTATTTCCTAACCTTAGGGACATAGGTGTAATTAGCCATATTTTATATAATCTTGAAGGCCTTATTCATAAGAATTTCACTCTAATGTCGTAGGCTTAGTACAATTGGTGGTCTGGTCCAGTTAGTTATGGGCTTAGCTCAAGTCTAAATCTCGATAGGATAAAGAGTTCTAGTTGGCTTGCTTTTTATTTGGATTAATCATCGCGTTTGCTAGTTAAAAAATATCATCTTTTCATTGTAGAATTGGGCTAAAAAATATATTAAGAAGGGAAAGAGTACCAACTGGTTTTCATCTAAACTCGTCGGTTCTCCTTTAAGGTTTGGGTGTACCGGTTGATTAGGTTACTTTGCCCCATTTACTCTTTCTCTTGTGGTGGTCAGGTTGTATTTTATGCTTTTTGTGCAGCTTTTCAGCAACCTTAGACATCCAGACCTCCATATAAGCCGCCTTAGCTGCCGCAAAAGGGGGAGATAGTTAATAAATCCCCCTCTAAGGCTACTAATTTTTTATGGGAGAGGGGGGAGAGAGAGAGAGAGAGAGAGAGAGAGTCTAATCTTCTCTATATTGTGCGGGTTCATTGTTCGTGCATGACATCAAATCAAGGATAATCCGTAGTCGATGGTCAAGTAGTCTAAATCAAGAGGTATAATTCTTTACCCTTATTATTTCTTTTTGGTAAAATAGTCTACAATACTCGTGGATTACCATAGAATCCCCTCCCCCCCATCCCGAGATCGAATTTTGTCCACGAAGTATAAAACAAGCTCTCTCACAACCAGAAGAAGTAGGATCAGATTTGGTATTACAAGACCACAGAGAAAGACTTAGGTCATCTCCCCTAGTGTCAGAATTAGCTAGCTTAGCATTTGTTTTGATTTATTTGTGTGTTGGGTAAAAAGTCATCAAAAATCACATATAAAACAAGTAGAGACTATTTAGGGTACGATGGGGGTGGCTGACACATTCTCATTTTATAACTCAGTCCCGAATCCAAATCTCCAATTTCACATAATTATAGTGTTTTATTGGATATCTAGAATCGAATTTAGGAATTTTCTTATTTTTCCTTGGTAATTCTATATATTTAACCCTAAAAATGAGAGTCGCATTGACGACTCTGCTGGACACTAAGTTAAGATAACTAGACTCGCATAAACTTGTTCTTGATCTTTGATGATTTTTATCCTTACATACGTGGATATATGTTTAATCTGTTTGTTCTTCTTTTTATAGATCACACACAAAAAAGATTGTCCTACCGCCACCTATTCGAGGGTAACGGTTGAAAACTTTTGAGCTTCCTAGTTGTGAAATGATTTTTGACCATGCTCTCATCTCCATGGCCATAGTACCAAGAGCTTCCTAGTTTCTTGGTATTTCAAACAATTTGCAAACATATTGATAACCACCCGTTATTAAGGTGCCGGAATTACATGTCAGAGGTATTATGTGTAAATTGAGCCGAGGGAGTAACATTATCCGAAGTCTGGAGTGACTGCACACCTCAACCGGTTTGGGGATTTCCTCTGCATTACGAGAGCACCGGCCTTTTAGGGTGTAAATACTGGGAAACCTGGCCGGTACTCTCGATACAGAGGAAATTACCAAAAAAGGGTCCCCTGGTGAACGATCGGTATACTTTTTCATGTGCACCAGATGGTTCAACAGGGGCTATGTTTTAGACCTATGCCAATTGGATGATACTCCTCTTCAAAAAAAAAATTAGAAACTCGTCACATGTACGACTCTGATATTACCACAAACCTGCAGACATACGTACCGGCCGGTTTATAGGTGCACCGCCCAGTTTGTTCTATGAGAATTTTACTTCAAAACCTTTCGTATTAAACTGACCGGTACACTCACCAAGGGTTTAGTTCGGTGCATAGATTTACCAACCAGTAGTGCTTTAACAATATATTGTGATATCATGTTTGTTACTATGTTATGATGTTCTTATCGTGTTGTTAAATCTATTAGTTTCCTTCATTCGAGTCATCTTTTCTTTCCCATGTTTCTTAGGGTAAAGCAAAAAAGAAAATTAAAAAATCTAAAGAAAAAGAAAAATCATTTTGAAAAAGCAAAAAAGTATTTTTAGCTCTTAAAAGTTCGCTCTAGTGTTTTTATCAAACAGAGGTGGTGTCATGTTTTTCAAAAAGTCTAGGAGTCCATCCACAACAATGCGAGCATAATAATTTTTTTTTATAAAAGTTGCCAAGCTTGATGCCGGTTACGTTCGGGATTGAACAATCACTTCAAGTGCTTACAGTATCGGTTTTAAGTTTAAGTCGAGTGCTCTATCTCTTTGACACTTCTTTTAAGTGCTTAGGGCTGAGGATCATTGTCCGTAAAGATAAAAAAATTATTTATTAGAAATTGAATATCAGAAACCTCATAGAGGAATTTGGTTTGAAGTTTCAACAGCCAAATAAGAATCCAAAAATAATCAAGAAAAGACCGTAACTTCATTTCTGAACCCACCCATCACCTAACAAAGACAAGCCAATCCATGTACTACCGTCAATGATAATAAGGTGTCACATTGATATCAAGAATTTCACTTGTCTTAAACTCACTCGCTCGCAGGCAGGCTCCATCACCGAGGGTATCTGTAGACACCCCATCTCTGTAGGCCTTATTCTATATACCTGTTGTAGGCCTTATTTTCTAATGTTTTGTACGCCAGTCAAGTTGGTCTGGTCCAAGTCCAATTTGTTTGGCATAACCCAAGTTTAGTCTAGATAGGATAGAGAAGATAGTACTTGTATTGTTCTCAATTTGGATTTCTACCTTTGGTTTCATGATTATCACGTGCATATAACTAAAAAAGGTGGTCTGTCTTTTAGGATTGGGCTTAAAATTAAATTAAGAATGGAAAGAGTAGGGGCCTTTTTTTGTCTGAACTGGCCAGTTCTCCTTTAAGATTCAAATGTACTAGTCGGTAAGGATATTTTGGTAGCATTTGCCTTTCTCTCTGTGGTTGCTAGGGTTGCATTTCACTCTCTTTGTCCAACTTTTCTGCAACCCTAGAGCCCCCAAACCTCTATATAAGTAGCCCCAGGCTGCCCCAAAACAGGGAGTCAGTCGAGAGATAACCACCACCACCCCCCCAAGAAAGGCTGCTAAATTTCTTTAGTCAAAACATGAAAGTTCATTTAGTCAAGAGGTTATCTTCGATAATTACCAATTTGTAGCCCCTATGTACTGGTCCTAACATCCATGGTACTTTCATTAGGTCATATTAGTAAAACTTTAATGACTTCAACACAGGCACAATCTGAATATTAGTTTTCCTTTTTTTTCTGCGCAAGACAAAAAATACTTGCGAAGTGTTCTCATGATGAAGAACAATACAATATAAGTCAACTCAATTGAATTTATGCTTATAGGGAGAAGGGGTTTCACATATTTCACACCAAATAACATTAAAAAGATCGTTTTACGCCGACCACGATATGAAATACCAACACTCTTTACTACATTATGTTAACAAAAACAAGGAGAGAGGCTAGAAAGAGCTAAAAAATGAGCAAATGTTGTTTATTTTTCTTCGTTTGTATATATTAGTTTTAGTTATAACATCGGTATAACCAATTAGAATAATGATTCTCCAAATAGCAATTTAAAGATCAGCACATAATTGTTGCCCATATTTTGTGGCAAAACGTTATCATCGTTACTTATGGAAGAGCATTCTAAGTTTTTATAACAATCATTTTATTACTACATCAACATCTCATTTGTCACTATAAATAAGTCATGCACTAAATCACACATTTTATATTTGTTGCTAAAATAGACTCTTCTGGCAATACTTTTGAAAAGTTGTATTCCAAATCTGATCTTATATGTAACCTTTTTTTCCCTGCAACTTATATGAGAACAGTTGTAACCTACCGACAACAAAAACAAAAAAAAAAATTTGCAATTCAAACAATATTTTGAGAAAATGAGAGAAAGCCACATGCATTGCTCGGGTCCTTTAGCTAGTTTCAGACAAATTGGACATAATGCTAAAATTACTTGAATGAAAAAAGGAACTAGACCCCAAATCAGTGCCTAAAGAATTTATTTCCGTAAGCCTTTTCTAAGTGGCTTTTAGTTTGCTGAAGGTGAAGGGAGTCGGTCATACAAGAAGAACTAGATCTAGTAATAGTCCAGCAACATTCCTATGCTTATATACATGTAAAACCGTACTACGGGCATTTCCTTCTCACTTGTACAATAAATAGTGAAGAGTGAATCTTAGAATCAAGTTATTGGTCATTCAGCATACCTATGACTTTCAATAAAATAATTTTAAATAAAAAAAAAAGGAGGATGATGTGAAATTTTCATTTCAGAATGCCAACTCCACTCTATACTATTTGCTAGCTTCCTTTCAATCTCCAGGCTATGACCATCTCTGAATAAGTAATTGTATGTACCTTGTGCTACCACAACGCTGCCAAAGCACATTTGCCTGTTCTGCTGTAGCTTCTTACTAGTTGGGGTTAATGGGGTAGTTCTGACTAGGAGGACCCAACGTTTGCCACATGGAAGGATTCGAAGCGAGGCTCGGTCAAGTCTACTGCTTCATCGTCTTGCACACGCCAACTTCCAGAGTTTGAAGCCAAGAAGATCAATCTTTCTAAACATTCGGCAGAAGCGGTATCTGCTTCTTTCTCGTTCATTTCAATGCAGAGAGTACGATCAATATTCAGTGGTAACGAACATCGAGCTGCCCATCTACTGGAGTTGATTGGCTCTTCAGCCTCAACGGACTCAAATTGTTTGTTGGGTATATCCATTTCTAGGCCATTTTTAATGCTGCGAGTGGATAAGCTCTGCATGATAAGATAATAATAATAAAGTCATTGAAAATACTCACAATATCATATACTCTGGATAATTGACCGGGATCTCATCACAAGGCAAAAAAGGGAGGTGACAATCTGGGTGGGGGAAGACCAAAATGGGAGAGAGGAATATGGGGAAATATAAGCTAAAACAGGGAGAACAATCGCAATAAACATTCTAAATACAATAAGTCAGGACATCCAACTTGATCAGCAGTTAAAATCTTAAAGGTTTCATAATATATGCACTTATGTTTAAACACACATATATACGCATAATACATTTATTTACATGCGCATATAATGGGTTTTGGTTGTTACCTTGTAAAACTGTTAAGAAAAAATTAAACATTGATCGACTCACCCCAAATGAATGAATTTCATTATCCTCAATAGTTGTTAGATTATCACTGTAAGTCATGAGGTGTCGCATATTTAGTAGACCTTTATGGGAGTACTACTAGATTTGCTCAGGGACAGCCATAAACATAATGCAGTATTTTTAGTTGTTCTAAACATGCAAGTCCTGTGCCATTAGTTGGCGAGATACCTTGCTTTGTTTTTTTTTTTTCAATTTTGCAGTAAGAAAATAGGCAGCTGACTATGTTGTCTTTCACTGATACAGAAGTAAATTGCTTGATTGCACTTCCATCCCCAAGAAGTTGACCAAGTAATTAAGCAAAGCAGAAACTAGCCCAACAAGTGGGAAGGCGGAATGTCATTGGCTGCACTATGGAAGGTACTTCCATGAGATAAGCAAATATACAATACTAATTGCATCAATACACTCGAAGACATTAAGTGGTGGATATACTAGTACGGAGTACCTGAAAAATATTAACACGAAAGTTCCTTCTTCGAGATTTTCCTGGGCTGATAGTTGAAAGGATTTGAACAACCTCGCTCATGGTTGGTCGAGAATCAGGATCCAATAACAGGCACTCCTTTGCTAAATAAGCCATTATCTGCATCTCTTCTTGTGGGAAATTCCCCTTTAGATTTGGGTCAGGCAGCTCCAAGATCACTCTCATACTGTCTTGCAACCGAGGCATAGCCTGCAACAAATTGGAAATTTCAAACCTCGTTATCTCAGCAGATACTGTCAAGAAAGGCAAGCCCAGTAAGGCCCACAAAAAGGCTGCAACTATGTCATCATTATAGTTGCTAAACAATCAGCCTATTGTCTAATCTATGAGAAAATGTGTTAGTTACGATGGTTTGTCTGAAAAAATTCATACCAACTGAAGATAAGTATGAAGAGTCAAAGCGTTAGGCAGAATTCAAACTTGGCCAGGTAGAAATTGTCCATTTAATTTAAGAGAACAAGAAGTTACTGTACCCATACGGCAAGGCTTTCTTCCCCTTTATCAGCTGACTTTTGAATAGGCTGACGGCCAGTAATCAGCTCAAGAAGAACTACTCCAAAACTGAAAACATCGGACTTGAGAGAAGCTCTTCCAATAATTGCGTACTCTGGTGCAAAATACCCAAAAGTCCCCTGCATTCTCGCAGGTGAACTGGAACAGCTGGGTAAGCCATCAGTTCTCAGACATTTAGCCATACCTAGATCAGTAATCTGCATGCATATATGATGTCAGGATTGGTATCTTCCAAGCAGATAAATGATTAGTGTCAAGTAAGTAGAGTTGTTTTTAAAGCCCGTATTGATACTAGAATCAAGTCCTGTATATCATTGAGCTTAGAAACTCCAAAAAGCCTAGGTGGGTGTTGGTTTGATTATTTAAAGAGATTCAGGTTTTTATCCCTCTTACCTTGGCTCTCCAATTCTCGTCCAAGAGAATGTTTGTGGATTTGACATCTCTATGCAAAATTCTTGGTGCAGCTGCATCATGGAGATACTCCAAGCCCCGGGCAGCTCCAAGTGCAATTGCAACCCGAGTACCCCAGTCCAGGCATTTCTCTGAAGTCCTATCCAAACACTCCCTCAAGTTACCATTTGTCATGCATTCAAATACGAGCAGCATCTCAGCATGTTTTCCTTGGTATTCTGAGCAGTAGCCGAGTAAAGGTACGACATGACAATGATGGAGTCGTGATATCAGTTCAATCTGAGCAAAAAAAAAAACTTCTCGTAAAACTCAAGAGTACGTTTGAAACCCTATCCCACTCTCCACCAAATTAAAAAATTCCGTTTGACCAACACAAAGCTATTTTTGACAGTTTAAAATTGTACCTCCGTCAAAAAAATGTATTCTGCATCTGGCCCTCCCAGAACTTTCATTTTCTTAACTGCCACAATTCTACCATCTCTAAGATGACCACAATAAACATGGCTGCTGCCCCCAGCTCCTATCAAATTAGAGTCAGAGAACTTATTTGTTGCATTTTCCAATTCATAATATGAAAACTGCGTTATTCTTCCATTTGTTGTTCCTCTTCTGCTTCTAAATAAGAAAGAAGCCTTGCGAATGCACCCTGCAAGAAACGGCTGAAAGGATTAAAGAACTGCAATGATGTGAAGGAGGAGCTATTGCTTGCTGAAGTGGTAGATGCTCAGGTTGCCAAGCATGAATCACATACTCAATGCAAATTACATAAAATTAGGCAGGTCTAGGCAGTCTATTTCCCACAGGGCCTCGACTAGCAGGATGCACAGAGATAAAAACAAAATTAGCTGCAGGGATATCAAGAACCAATGTAGCAGAAAATAGTCTCATTATGTCATGCCAAATAGCAAGTGTATGCTCCTATCTGGTATGGCCTAACCAAAGCTAAAAAGAAAAGAAGGAAATTGCTACTTAAAACTTAAAAGGACTAGATATTTTCTGTTTAACTCTCAAACGCGAAAACAAAAAGTAGAAACTTTCTTTCACCTGTGATTGGATTAACTGGAGAACCCAGGTAGATATTGAACTCTGGAACTGAAGTAGCCCTTTGGCTTATTAGGTTGGTAGCACTGTTGAAACTTGTTTCTTTATCCGATGAGAATAGAGGTCCTTTTGTATGACATCTGTCCCCTCGGTAGACATAGCATAATGCCGAGGCAATAAATGCAACAGTCATGAGAATTGCACATAGCAACAGAATGATCACAACAACTTTGCTGGAAAATTGTTTCTTTAAAGACGGTGCCTCAACGAAAGATCCTGTTCAGAAGCAATGAAATGCACCAAGCTTCAGAACCCCTTTAACTACATTTTGGAAATTGTATCACCTAAAATTGACATTAGAGTATCAAGTCTCATATTTCATGTAAAGCCATAGCCATAATCGTGGAACCATAAACTTTCTGATTGGCGAAAACAACAGTTATTATGCAAAAAAGAGAGTTAATCATGGCTATATGATAAACTGTAACCCCTCCATAGTAATAGAGGTGATTAACTCTGTTTTTGCATAGTTTCTTTCTATTGGGCCCAGGACATTATTAGACTATTAGTGATTCTTAGCCTTTGTGGACAGCTTTTGGCTATGGACACATAGTATGCACTACAGGTCATTCTTAGCCTCTTTGTCCAGATAGTATGCACAGATAGGTGACATGGTATATTTTTTGCTTAGAGAGGCTGTAGCGCCAGTTTTTGGCATTTTTTTATCATAAAATAGTAAAAGACCAAGTATACAAACGAAATCGATGACAAATTCATTCCAGAACTGAGAAAGGAAAAACATCCTACAGTTCTATAACAGGCACATGGCATCAAAATAAATTACCGGAGCTGCAATTGCAGGCTGTAAAACAGCTTGTGTCATGGTTGTCCACAGCCACTTTAGGCAATCTATCAGCAGCACAGATACATATCCACCTGCTTCCACTTGACCCTGTTGCAACAACAGATGCCAATGTATTTTATTTGCAGGTTAAATATAAAGAAGATGATAATTGTCAGAACTTTGTATTATGAGCAGATAAAATCTATACCATTCAACCCGAAAACATCCAGGCCAAAAAAATCCTCATTAAAGCATGATAAAAAATTGGGACCATTTACTAACAACTTAAGTTTAGAGCATATGTTAACCTAATAGCTTATATGTGGCATCAATATAACAGTTTAGACACATCAGTGTTCTAGACTTCCAAGGAGTTGAGATTGCAAAAGGTCTCAATGTTCTTGCATTCACTCGGGTATAAATATACTTCAACTATATGGATCACAAAAAGTCTCTTTCTAAAGCCTTTCCATCAATTCAATCTCTTTACACTTAATTTGGAGCCTCTAGAGTTATCATGTTCTCTGTGCTCCACATCCAGGGCATTCATACGTCCCCACCTTATCTTACTGATATAGCTTCTCAAGAAATGGTTGACGAGATCTTTTAAAGACAAGTGATTGGGGATTCAAACTCAGGAGTTTTAGGGGAAAAAATACATATGAATAACCTCTTCTCAAAATTGTTCTTGATCGCAATTATAGAAGTACCAAGAATCGTATGAAGACGCCCTTCAAAATCATGATGCAAACCAATACATTATATTGGTTTCCCATCTTCTAAAATTCATGCGACAATCTTGTAAAATTCATGCAGCCAATAGAAAATTGCATTTGCAGTGGGGAAGAAATGTTATCTTATGACATTCGCTACTTACAACTCATCCCCACTGTAAATGCCATTTTGTATTGGTTGTGTTGTTTCTTACTGAATTATATACTAACAGTTGTCTAATGTGTAGATTTGCAAAGGGCGGTCTCCAAAAGAACATTCTTAGTTTATGTAGACCTGCATTGAGAACCTTTCTAAGAAGAGGTTATTCAAGGGAAAAAATTGTCCAAAACTCCTAAGCTTGAATCCTATCTTAATAAATAACACATGCATCCTGTCTTTGAAAGATCTCACACACCATTTCATGAGAAGTTGTATCAGTTATGAGATGAGGTCGGCCGTAAAAATGTCTCCGAATTACACCATATGGAACTTTGGTTACAGATACCGATTACTTATGAAGACAAATATTGGGCGACCATTGTTGATTTAAAATTACACCTTCCGAATTGCTGTCCCTTACCTTCCAGTCAAAAGTCAAAGCCCGACAAAAAAGTGCAGATAGAGTTCACTGACATCATCTGTCCTCACATGTGATGCCTACTTTGACGAAAATACAAGGTTTCTTTGTTTATCTTACACGTGATGGAGCTATGAGCAAGGTTCCAAGAGTGAAATTTCAATGTATGTCTCGGATTGCGAGATCCAAACTTTAACTAGGAGACTTCTCAGCTAAAACCAGTCGAAAGCTCTAAAAGGGTTGTTGCACAAGCAAGGCAAGACTATCAAAACAGAAGCCGAGAATCCGTAGAAGCAGGAAATCCTCAGCTTCTGATCTGATGCTCTTACCTTGCTTGAGCAACAACCCTTTTAGAGCTTCCGGCACTTGGTTTCTGTTCAAAAATCCACGAGTTTAAAGTTTGGATCTCGCAATCTAAGCATCTATTGCAACTTCAATATTGAAAGCTTTCTTGAAAACTAAGATTCCATCATGTCTGAGATAAACAAAGTATCCACCAGCTTCATCTGTATTTTAGTCAAAGTAGGCATCAAACATGATGACAGGCCAGTGAACGTCAAGTGCACTTTTTGTATAACCGAAGGCCAATTAATCTCCATCTTTTTATTTTCTAGGTTTGGTTTCTGATTTGCCGTTAGGGGACAGAAATTTACAATGTGATGGCCGCCGATATTTATCTTCACAAGCAAATCGGTCTTCACAGCAAATGTTCCATATGCTCCGCATCAGAGACATCCATACGGGCTGACCTTATCTTGTAACTAACATAGTAGGGTGGGGTTGAAGCTAAGGAGGTTTAGGGGAAAAAAATACTCTTAAATAACATGTTCCCAAAATGGTTCTTGGTCGCAATGCACAAAGACTAAGAATACCACCCTTCAAAATCACAATGCAAACCTATACATTTCTGTAATGTTACTAACAAAAACCTTTAAAAACCACTCAGTCAATACAAAATTGTATTTGCAGTGGGGAAGAAAAAGGAAGGTAACTAACATTCGCAACGTACAACTGATCTTCACTGTAAATGCATTTTTTATTGGTCGTGTGGTTTCCTATTGATCTTTTGTTAAAAACATTTGTATAATGTGCAGGCTTGCATTATGATTTTTAAGGCCAGTCACCAAAAGAACATTCTTAGATTATGTAAAACAGGATCGAGAACCATTCTGAGGATAGGTTATTGAAATGAAAAAAGTTGTCCTAAAACTCCAAAGCTTGAGTCCTACTTTGATGGATAAGACAGCGATCCTGTCTTTGAAAGATCTCATAAACCTTTCCATGAGAAGCGGTATCAGTTACGAGATTAGATCAAGCCCTAACAATGGTTCTAAATTTAAGTAGTAGAACATTAGTTACGCACACCGATTGCTTAAATTACATGTTCAAAAGTGCCCTTCCCCACCTTCTAGTCGGGAGCTAACCCCAACTAATAAGATACCGGAGATAAATTAGTATTCACATACGATAGAAAAGTGTACATGGCGTTCAGTCACATTGTTGAGCAATGGCCTGTTGTTGTATAATGTCTACTTTGACAAAAACATATTCAGGTGGTGGCTCCTTTTTTATTCCACACAAATTCGTCAAGCAAGCTCCCAAGATTGAATTTGTAATAGATGTCTTGGATTAAGCAATTTAAACTTAATCGGTGGACATTTGAGGAAAAACCAAGTATCAAAAGTTTGTAAAAGGGTTGTTGCATAACATAGGTTCAACAGTTGTCGCTAAAAATCTATAGAAGCAGAAAATCCTCTCCTTCTAATTTGATACTCTTGCCTTGTTTGTGCAGCAACCCTTTTACAAATTCCGATAACTGTTTTTTCTTCAAAGGTCCACTGGTTAAAGTTTGGGTCCCGCAATTCAAGACATCTATGGTAACTTCAATCTTGAAAGGTTGCTTATAATTAATGCGATCATGTGAGAGGTAAACAAAGGATTGACCATCTGAAATTTTTAATTTTTGTCAAAATAGGCATCACAAATGAGGACTCGTCATTGCTGAACAATCTTATTGAACTCAAATGTGCACTTTTAGTATCAGAAGTGAACGCCAATTAATCTCCGGTATCTTATTAACTGGGTCTGTTTATTATTTGCAGCTAGAGAGGTCACTTTTAAACGCTTAATTTAAACTCAACCATGGCTGCCTAGTATTTTTCTTCACAAGAAATCGGTTTGGTAACCAATATTCCATATGCTTTACTTCAGAGACATATCCATAGAGACCGACCTTACCTTGTAACTAATACAATTTCTCAAGAAAGGGTTTATGAGATCTTAAAGAACAGAATGGATATGTTACTCCTAAAGTATGGATCCAAGCTCAGGAATTTTAGGGGAAAAAATTCCGCTTGAATAACCTCTTCTCAAAATGGTTCTCAATGCCAATTTACAAAAAAACTAAGAATGTTTTTGAAGACCATCCTTCAAGATCATGATGCAGACATACACATTATAGCGATGTTACTAGTAAAAGACCTATAAGCAACACGCAGCCGGTACAAAATAGCATATGCAGCGAGGAAGAAATGTAATTAGCAATGTAACAAGTTCAAATAGATGAAACATGAGAAACAAAAATATTTCAATTTTCTGAACAGTTAGCTAATATGCTAATTTATACAACTATAGGTTACAATCGACTAGGAATTTCACGTTACGAAATCCCCGAAAAATGAACTCCAGTTTTCACAGTTAAACATTTCTTGAAACCCTAACAATAAAAATCAGAAAATACTAAACGGTGCTAGACGATGACATAACCAAGATTAACTGGATAACCACTTAGAAATATCAAGTGTAAATATAACAAGTCCATTAAAAAAGATTCTTTTGGGGAAAATCCAGACTAATAGTACTAGGAAATACGAATAGCATGATTTTCAACGAACAAACCCTAATTTCCACCATATGCAGCCTTCATAGAACCTAACAATCGACGATAACAAAAACTTTAAAGGTACTCAAAGAAGTAAAATGAGATATTAATAGAATTCAGCATGATTACCACCAAGGAATAGGATAGGTCCACAAAATCTACAGCACACGGAAGTAAATCCATGACAGATGAGCAAATAAATCTTTTCCAATTTTCATTTCTGTCAGGGCATGGCTTTTTATTTGTACTTTCTAATCTTGCAAAATGCCAGTTAAACTTCAAAATTATAACCATACAGATGGGGTCACTGAGTTCCATATCGTTTGGAAATGTGAAACACCCTCGTCTAAGCATAGAGGTGTCAAATGGGCTGGGCGGCCCGCGGGCTGGCCTGACCAGGCCCCCTTTCTGGCCCGGGCTGGCCCGGCCCGTTCATGAATAGTGCTGGCCCGGCCTTTTAGGGCTTAGGGCCTGGGCCAGGCCTGCATTTCCCAAAAAAAAGCCCGGGCCCGGCTCGAAAAAGGCCCTGGCTTGGCCCGGTTCAGGCCCGGGCTTGGCCCGGCCCAGGTCTGGCCCGGTTCTGCCTGAGAAACCTTTTGTCCATCCAACGGTGAAGGCTTATGCTCATGCCCCAGTGAAGGCTCCTGCTCCAGTAAAGGCTCCAGTCCATGCACCAGAGAAACCTTTTGTCCATCCACCAGTGAAGGCTCCTGTTAAATGATGTATGCACATTTTGTACTGAGTCTTTTTCCCTGATTCATTTTTATTATTCTAAACTTATCCACATAATATCTTTTTGTAGGTTACATCCATTGCAGAGGAAACTGACCCAGAGGTAACTTGAGCATTAACTTTTCATTTAAGGAAGAATTATCCCTTTGATCTAGTATCTTATGTATGCTTCTACCCTAAATATACATTTGTCCATAATGATATTGCGTTCGACTTTTATATGCATGGAGGTTTACAAAGTTATCATGTGATTGCACGACTGCATTTAACAATGTGTCACCTATACACGAGTCCTACCAGGAAAATATGAGTTAGCACTATACATCTAACACTACCATAGACCTCGTAATGACAGAAGTCTTGTGCACTGGGCCAGTTAGCACTATACATCTAACACTCCCATAGACCTAGTAATGATAGAAGTCTTGTGCACTGGGCCGTCATTTTCTTTTTTGGGCAGGAGTTAGCAACTAAATTGATTGATTGCTCAACTTCGTTTCTTTGTTCTTCTTGTAGCACACCAAATCCTCACTCAAGGTTCCTGTACATGCCCCTTCGAAGGCTCCTACTAATCCACCAGAGAGTTCTCATGTCCATGCCCCAGCATAGGTTCTTTGCCATGCACCAGAAAAGTCTCATGTCTACCCCCCCAAGAAGGCTCATGTCCATGCACCAGAACATTCTCATGTTTGTCCACCATCGAAGGCACCTGCACATTTTAAAAACCCTTACCTTGAATAACAAGAAAATGCCAAAAAAAAAATATATAAAAAAAAATTGGGCCCGGGCCCGGCCCAAGCCTGGCCCTAAATGTTAGGCCTAGGGCCTGGGCTTGGACCGGGTCCAGATATCCCCAGAATCAGGCCCGGCCTGGCCCGTTTTGCAGCCCCCTTGGCCCGGGCCCAGCCCGATTTGCTGGAGGCCCGATGGGCTTGGGTTAGGCCGGCCCAAGCCCGGCCCATTTGACACCTCTATCTAAGCATTAGAGAATCTTTGAATCTGAGCCATTAGATTTTAGTGATAAGACACGAGAGCTCCACATTACCAAATAACATGAAAGTTGGCTCTTTCCAGATGTAAGGTTGAAATTTGAGAAAGGTTTGAATCAAGAACAAGCGAAGGAACATTGGATGTAGAGTTACACGAGTAACTCTAGAGATCCCTCTACACTACCTCTTTCTCTCTCTGCCCAATATCACCTGCAAGAAAATATTCAGTGGTCCGAGACCAATGCATTGGTTGATCCCCCAATTATTCCAAATCCTGTCACATCCAACACCACCCACCCACCCACCCCCCCTCTCCCACCCCCCTCAAGAAAAAAAAATCTATCAGCCCAGATCAACTTGTGAAGTGGTCCAGGACCACTGAATATTTTCTCACCACCTATCCAAGCATATTCCGAGATAAGATCCTTAATCGAGTCTTTTTTAACTACTCCCATGTTATTCTCGGTCTACCTATCTCGTATTAGCCCGTCTACTAGGCACAAATCACTCTTGTCGACTTGGGATCTCGAGGCCTTCCACGAATATGACTCAACCATTTCAAACGATGTTCCCCTATCTTTTTCCTAATTTCAGGTGTTGAACTCTTCAAACCATATAGCATTGTTGGCCTTACAGTCGTCTAGAAAACTCTCTTTAGCTTAAGAGGAGGATTGCGTTTGCTCAAAAGTACACCACCAGTTTATCAACATGATCTTATTTTGTAGGAAACATCCTCTCTCCCTCCCTCCTTGCAATATTGATCAAGAAATCTAAAGATGTCCTTTCCACGTACTTGTTGCTCTATCCACATTTAATTTACCCTCATAACTCCTCAAATCCAATTTGAAATAATCCAATTTAATCCTGCTTAACCAAAACCTAACCTTAGCTTTGACTGAAACTCTATCCATAATGAAGTTCCATCGATGAATACGATATCATCCGCAATACCAAGCATTCTAGGAACACGGTATTATCCGCAAATAACAAACACCACGGGACCTCGTCCTACATACCCTTGGTAAGCTCAGTCATAATCCTAGGATCTATAATTGCCTAACAAGGCCCCCATCGAGAAATAGAATTGACTAATGCTAAGGCAAAGGGTGGTCTAAAGGAAAAAAAATATGGGCTTAAAGTGCATCTTTGGTGAATTCCAAGTGTAACTGGAGATTCACAAGTTATGCATCAGTGGCTTGCACTCCAGGACACACCAAATAACATTCCTTGGTACCATTTCATCTTTTCTTTTCTGAAACTATAAACCAAATAGCTCCACAGTAGATCTCCTAATCTCAAGCAAGCCACCAAACAGATTCCATGTTCACAAGATGTGATTATGTTTTACGCTGGCCATCAACCTATTTCAAGCAGCCTCCTCCGTCCGGGCTTGGGACGACTACAACTACAGGTATGACCTTGGCGCACAATATAGGCGTACTTGGGTAGCCAATAAGAAAATAAAGTTTTTGGACCAGATTATGATAATGCACTTCATAGCTAATATTGGGTTGCAGCTGAGATCGTATCTATGAGCAACTAGCTAATTAAAAGAGTCTTCAAAAAGGTAAACTTTCAAGCTTCGGAAATTTGCAGAACTCATGTTGACTGTACTTGGCAGCAGCAATCCACATGGAGAGGAACATGAAATGTCTATATTGTTCTTAAGTCAGAATTCATACCTGGACTGCACTCACAGGAAGCAGAACAGTTAGTAGGAATGGAAAAGTTCTGGTTCCCTTGATTCGTTGAAGAACAGGCACATGTCCACTTGTTTACGGCAAGCGTATTAGAAAGCTGATCTGGCAATGTAAGCCAGAAAACTAAGCTCTTACCAAACTAAAGGAGACAGATGTAAAAAATAACTGATAGCTGCCAACAAGACCTCACTGCCACAATTAACACTGTGCTGAAAGTATGGCAGATGAAAGTTTGATTTGCAGGTATAGCATGAAGCCCAAGCTTCGCATACAAACTACAGACACAATCCTTAACTTGGTACAAAGACTTATTACCCACCGCATAAAATTTGCTGAGTCCAGATCAAGCTAATGAGACAAGCCAGCACGACTTCCACTTGAAACTTCATCTATTGCACCCCAGGCACTAAACTGGAAGTAATAAAAAAAACCCACTTAGATGACATTATTGATTTTGGAATCTGAATTTTCAGCTTAGAAGCCATGTGTTACTCTCTCTGTGTTTGTGAGAGAGAGAGAGAGAAAAGGAGGGAAAACCTTTCTATTGAGCGCAGGTTTTCTGTTTGATATCATGAATTAGCCTCTCTGCACAATGCTGATAGCAACCTACAACATATTCCAACAACCAGTGTAAAGACAACTTTGAAGAAGCAAAGTTTGCGTAAACAATTCAAAATCATCTAACACTGTCTACTGGGAGAAAACAGATAGAGGCAATGCACAAAAACAGGGAATCACCAAAAGTGATAGGTTGTCCAAATGGCAAAAGAAGTATGTGCATATTTCAGCAGAAAAAACAATAACTAGAACAACACCCACTAATTAAGCAAGAATGATAATTATAATGGAACTCATAATGGGTGATAAAAGGGGGAGAAGATGAACATGCATTACTGTACCACTAGAATTTTCAAATAATTTAGCTCCTGGTGCACCATTTAGCATACATATAAGATACTCCCATGAAGTTAGATTGCTTGTGCATCATTTCATGTTAATATGATGTCTTCCTTCTTATAGTAGCATGGAGCTTATTATCGTCTATCTAAAAGGCATGCTTTGATAGAGTAGGATAGGTAGTAATCGCTAAACGCATAGTTGGCCAACAAACCTCTGTAGGTAGCAACTCCTCTAAACTTGAAGAGGCTTTTAGAATTCTCAAAAAATT